>PVHP010019701.1:0-31532 GCA_004024765.1 Zapus hudsonius
CTGTTGATTGACTCCCCCAGGCCCAGGTTCCTTCATTGCACAATTGCTCCTTTCTTGGTTTGCTGTTCTCTCCCAGTAGGAACTGTATCCAGCCTATTCATGGCCGCAGACTATGTTTCATGCCAATGGTCTGTTTACTCCAGTTATCGCCAATCAGCTTCCCCTGGCAGCTTGTGCAGTGCCCTCCAGCCCTTCACTAATTGCCATCTAGGGGTTGGTTACCATTCCAGACCTCGCTGGGACTCTCGATGAAGATCGATGGCATTCTGTGGTTTCTTCAGCAACAGGATTTTGTCTCAGGCCTGGGAAGGGCTTCAAGAGCCTTGACAGAATTCTGTCTTGTTTTTGGAACCTCATGGGTCATTTTGGTCAACAGCTCAGTGAGGGAAGGGACTGGTGACTGGGACCCGGGGCTTTCAGACTGCTCAATTATTCACAGATTTAAACATTCTCCCCTGCTACTCATGACCCCTCTTGCCAGTTGATGCCCATTATTTACTCTTTAGGTTACAATATCCTCGTGAGGATTTTATGTTTTTGAACCTAATTTGGATTGGCCTCCTGCTTAAGCCATTCCCCTCCCCCCTCCCCTTACCCCTCATTCATAGCATCTCACTTCTTTCTATAAGTCTGCATAAAGAAAACAGTTATCCTGATTAAGGACCGCATATGAGGGAGAGTATGCGGCATTCAAATCTCTGTTCTTTTGAGTGTTTGCTTAGTAAGATCTGCTTAAAATCAGACCATTTTTTTTCTAAATTTCGATATGTCATTTTTCCTTTCAGCTGAGTAGAGTTCCATTGTATAAATATACCACAGTTTCGCTGTCCATTCCTCCATGGATGGGCATTTGGGTTGATTCCAGTTCTTGGCTATTATGAATTGAGCTGCTATAAATATAGTTGTACAAAATTTTCTACATCGAGATGTGGCGTCTTGTGGGTAGATGCCTAGTAGAGGGATAGCTGGGTCCATTGGTAGTTCTATGTCCATTCTGTCTAGAGGGTTGTCTTCTTAAAGCTAGTGCTACTGCATGAATAACCTAGAGAAAAGACCCAAAGAAGAGTTTGGGGGCATGGAACCTAAAGTTCTGCCTTCATTGGTGTTTCGGGAGAAGGGGAGAGGAAAGAGAAGGTGGTGTTAATAGTGTGCTTTACAAGCTGCTTTCTGCTGAGACTGATGGAACTGTATACTTACATCTTCTAGAGGCACTAAATATAACATTATTTTTCTGGTATCAAAATGGGGTTTATTGGATTAGATTATGGCAGTCCAGCAAAAGCTGTTTGCAGGTTTGAGAATTAAGGAACCTCGTAGATGCTCAGTCAAGGCTGCTGGATGCCTTAACGGTCCCAGTCTGGAAAAGAAGGCCTGGAAGATTTCTGAAGAGCTGCAGATCAAGTGAGAAAGCTGATGAAATGTGACTGCAGTGCTGGACAAAGGAATAGCCAAAAAGGCAGATGCACGTAGAAGTACACAGTCAGGTGCAGCCAGGTAAAAGGCACTCACCAGTGACTAGAACAGGCAGCCAGGAAGAAAACAAGGGAAACTATTCTTTTTAAAAATTGTTTTTCTTTCTTTATTTATTTATGAGGTGAGAGAGAAGTAGTTATGCCTAAATGAACTCCAAATGTACATACCATTTTGTACATCTGCTTTGTTTGGGTGCTAAAGAACTGAACCCAGGCCACCAGCCTTTCAAGGAAGCATCTTTGTAAAAAACTGAGCCATCTCTCCAACCCCATATAAAATATTATCTGAGATAGCACTTTTGATTCTTACCTAGTTTACCCAGTGCAACTAAATAAAGCATTAATCCTTGTGCTGCAATGAGAAGTGATCCTAGATTCTAGCCTGTTGGAGCTGATGGTGCTGTTTCTCCCAAGAGGTGCCCTTGGCCAGCCGCTCTCCTCTGGGATCCAAGCGGGCACTACCCAGCTTATTCACCAGACCTGCCTCAAGCCATCTCTAACCTAATTCAAAACCCAGTGCTGTGCTTTCTAGGTGTGTGCCCAGAACACTTCCCACCAATCCAACTAATGCTTCAGAGAATTGCCCTGTGCTGTGTGGTGAAATAGCAGCAACACTGTCCTATATGGAACATTCCGCAGGATGCTTCAAGATCAACATTCAATTGATTTGGTATGTTCGTAGCTATTTATTTTTATTTTTTTCTTAAACTCTGAACCAGGTGTATGCCTGTAATCCTAGCATTGGAGTGAGGCAGGGAGATTGCCATGAGTGTGAGGCCAGCCTGAGCTACAAGGATAGAACTGGTGTCAAACAAAAAGCCTCATAGGTACATCTGGGCCGATTCAGTATGAATTATTCCTCCCTCTGTTCTCTGGGTGTAATTCTGGAGTTTATGGTTTGGTGATTCCTGAGTACAGTGTATGGTGTTACTGATGAGAGGTTTGCAGGGGCATTGGGCAGTGTAAAAAGGAACACTAAAGCTGGAGTTGTAGCCCAATGGCAAGCATGCACATCTGCAAGAAGAGATTATACAGGTGTCTGAACTGAGAGAATTGTGTGTACTGGCTGCAGTCCAGCCAGCCAGCCAGGGCAGGGTGGGTATGGCAGAGCTTCTGTGGAAAGAACATGGTCCTCTTTGGGGGACACTGCCAACTAGAGATTAGCAATGCAGATGGGAGGAAGTCCTTAGGGCAGTGAGTATTGAACCTGCTGTGTATTTGGCAGGATCCATGACTGGCAAGGTAATATTTCTCCAGATGGCTCCAATTTAAGTCAGACCTTTGCATATATAAAGAGGAATAAGGAACGATTACTTTCCTATCTTTGAGCCTTTTGGGAGGATCAACCTGGAATGTTGGCCATTATTTGAAACATTAAATCCTTTGAATTCTTACCCAAGATACACATATCCGGGAAGCCAGCATCATCCACTCCAAGTTTGCCTAAGAATTGAGTGATGCTAGAAGTGAAAGCCTTTCTAGTAACTAAGTCCTCCACTCTCCCAGATCCACAGTCCACAATATGCTGTGTTCAGTAGGGGTGCACTAAGTAGACTGAGGCACATTGGAGGGCAGCCTGGGCTACTCAGCTACAGCCACCTCAGAAACTAGCCAGATCAAGGCTGGATCTGCTGACTGTGTCAGGGTGCTAACTGTACAAACTGTTTATACTCTTTTTTCTCATTTCCTAAGTTTCTGTGTGCAAATGAATAATTTGCAAATTGCAAATCATGTAAGGTAATTTTGAGTACAGTATATTTGACTGATAAAGTACTTTTACATAAAATATTCTTACAAGTTTATTATCTACCCCTGTACAATGAGACTTCCTGCTTAAAAAACCCTTCATAGTAAGACTCTCTGAAAAATCACAAGCTTTTCTATTAAATATAAATCTCATAGATTTATCATGAATTTACTTGTTTTAGTATAACTTCAGAGAAAGCATGATTGACCATTATGTGGCAAGTCTGCCTAATAAAATTAAAATTATACTTAAATTATTTTTCTGAATTATAAAGTATATAGCAAGATAATCATAATATTTCTCTATTTAAGAATAGCACTGCTTAAATTATGATCTGAATAGGTAGGGAATGTCAAAAACCAGGTAATAACTTTGCTGATGAACGCTGTATGCTCAAAACAAAATATAAAAATGGAATCACTTCATTTCATTAAAATATCTGCACAATATTTTAAGCTCTTTGTTTAATGCTATTCTCACTTTTAGTTAGAGAACTTTCTTTTTTACAGATGGCAGCAAGTACAGGGAGACCCAGGACTCATCACCAAGACAAGAAGAGAAAGTCTAGGGCTTAGCACTGGAGAAGGCATCTCTGTCACATGCACCAGGGCTCAGGGAATGTGGGAGAGGAAGTCTCAGTAAGAACATGGTTGCAGCTCTCACTGACTGTAGAGAACCATCTCCATAGAGATAGTGAAGAACACTTAGGAAACTCAAAACTCATCACAATAGAAAAAAGAAGGCTGTTGAGAGTTCAACACTAAAAGAGAGTCTTCCTGCACCCTCCAAGGCTCAGGGAACTTTGCAAAAAGAAAGGCAGGAAGGATGTAAGAGCTGTAGGGTGGGAAGGAGTATTTTGAGACTCTCCTCTGGACATAATCTGCCTGATGCATTCATGATATCATGGTGGTTCAGAATAAAGGCTCCAAGTAATTCCAATCATTTTATTTTTTAATACCTTTAAAATAAATGTACTACAAATATACAATAATGTGAATTAGCTTTAAGGTAAAAGAAAGAAACCAATAAAATATACTCAGCACCAAAACACTAATATTCAAATCTTTGCCTAGAGATGAAAATTGTGATGCTTGTGGAAAATTTTATTGGAAAAATTAAATAAAAGCAAATATAGATAATGGTATATACGATATGCAATGGTAAAAGTCCTCAGGTGATTTCATGAATGACTAAATTTCAGAAGGTGTGTTTTAAGTTACAAAATCATAGCACGGTGGATTGAAATTTATGTTTTGTATAATTATATTTTATATAGTTGATATCATTCAAATGTACATACTAAATAAATTAATGAACTGTCTTCATTTTAGCTTATTTTAAAAGTTTTTGCAATTGTGATGATTTGATCCAGGTGTCCCCCACAAACGTGTGCATTCTGAATGCTTAGTCCTCAGCTAAGGGCTATTTTGGAATGTTGTTAGAGGTGTGTTGTTGGGAGTGGGCTTATAGCCAGCTTCCCCTTGCCAGTGTTTAACATACCTTCCTGCCACTATTGGCAGTATTGTGGTGGAGGTGATGTTCACCCTCTGTTCATGCCACTGTTTTCCCTGCCATCATGGCATTCCCTCTGGTGTCTATAAGTCAGAATAAACCCATTCCTACTATCAGCTGCTTTTGGTTGGGTTCTTTTCTGCAAAGCAATGAGAAGGTTGATTATAACAGAAATATAAAGAAGACACTGTATATGCTAAATGTTTGTTTAGTCATCACTGGATATAATTGTTTAACTTTAGATTCCTTGTTCTTTCCTTTAATTGACATGAATGTACTGATTCAAATAACATGTCTTTTAAGAGCTAGTGAATATATTTTCATAAGCCCCACATCTTTACATTGACTTCTGGTATAAGATCTGTCTTTTTTTTAACCTAGACACATTTTCATCTTATATGATTTCTGAATTAAATGTGTTGATTTCAACATTTTATCTTTGCAAAATAGACTTTGGAAATAATTATTGAGATCTTCCAAATCCTCTTGGCAGTTCTTTTCAGCTGTGTACACCTATCAGGAAACATGTGCAGTAATTCCACACTTCTCTGTGGTTAAGTATTTATTGATTCAATAAACAATTACTGACCTCCTGCTCTCTACCAGGAGTAAAAATAGTCACTTTTTTAAGGGACAGAAAAAATATTCCCTCTGCCCAGAATTTCCTCACAGTCAAAAGGTATATAAGTCCGCATAAAAGTTACCAGAGAAGGAAGTCAATTTTTCTGAGCAGCAAACAAGAAAAGCTCACAAGCTCACTAAGTATACAAACTCTGCCTAGAGGAATCATGAGTTGCTTTACTGAGGAGGGAATATTTCATCTGGAGGCTGGGCATAAAGAGGACCTGGGATGAAAAAGGAGCCCCTCACTGGAGTCTGGTTGAAGCCTCTGGCCATCTGAGAGTCAATAGTTTCAGCATGATTAACATTTGCTATAAAGGTTGCCCAGTTTTCAGTAATATTAAAATTAAAATAAACCAGGTTTATATTTTTTAAATTAGCACACAAAGTAGCATTTTTGTGTGGAATTTTGCTACATACCTAAATTTTGGCTGACTCTCCCCATCACCTGTTATCCCTGGCTTCTTACCCATAGACCACTCCAGCCTGTTGCTCAATGCCTGTCCATTCTGCTCTCCATTTTTATTTTTGATCTACCCACAAAAAAAATTATCAAAGAAAAAACCAAAATCTGTGCTTTATAATATATTTAAGACACTGTGCCCTGTCCTGTATTTTTAAAGGTTTTATGATCATATGGCCATAAGAGTGAGTTTATATTTTTCATATATTTATATAATGTATTTTGGTCATAAGTACCCCCCCTATTACCCACTCTTGTCCACAATCCCACTCATGCTGAATATCTTCCTCTTCCCAGTTCCCCCCTTCTTTTTTTGTGAACAGATGAATTTTTTAGGTTTCTGTCATAGTCAGCCACATGCCACTGGGATGAGTCTCCAAACCAGGCACATTTTGGGGGAGGAAAGTATTTATTGAAGTAACAGATCCAGTGGAAGTTAAGGAAAGGCTTGACCCCTTTCACAGATCCAAGCAGAGACAGAGGCCCAGCACCTCCAGAAGCAAGCAAGCACACTGTAACACTGTAACTCACATAATAACAGGATTGCCAGATTTGAGTTCTGGCTACTCTTTTGCATATGTATCCCTAGAATTTTACATCTAATTTAGAAATACCTTAGGGCCAGACCCCATAGGCCAGGCCAAAGTGAGACCTCCTCTAGCAGAAGGCTGGAGACAATTTACAATCTTTAATATACCTATAACTCTTTTGGGGGACATGTATTCAAGCTACCACAGGTTCCTTTCAGAATTAAGGGAAAAGGTGTATTTATAAGATGGGCAATTTACTCATGACTACACCATGGAAGAAAATCTCTGTCCGCCACCAAAAACCACTAGCTTCCCATACATCCTCAAGGAGAGGCTTGACTTCCTGAGCCCTCCCTGCTACCTGAGGTAATGTAGATGAGCCCATCTTGTACAGATCTTGAGTATATACACAAGCTACTAAAAGTTCAGAAGTGCAAGATCATCTCATCCCATGTCTGTAAGATTGTTTCTAGAAAGGAATAACTGATAGAGAAAGCCTTTCTCCCAGAATGGGCAGCCCTTCTGTTTGCAGACTATATAAAGAAGCTGAGAGAACATAGCCCTTTCTTCCATCTACCTGCCCATGCTACTCACTGGGCCTGAACCTATCCCATTTCAACTATCCTTTTGGGACTTTGGAACCAAGTTTCATCAGCCTTCCAACATGGACTGAAGAACAGCAACTCTTTAAGAATTATCCAGGCCTTGGTGCCAGATTTGGACTGCTGAGGCATCCAGCCTTGTGAACTGAGCAGCTATCAGTATCCATGATAATCACACCTTTAGCCAGCTCTAGTTGGATGACCCAGTTTATAGCCTATAAACAATCCCAATAAATCCCCTTTGTATTTGCCCTATTGGTTCTGCTCCCCTGGCAAACCCTAACACACACAACCCTTTGATGGATCATAGGTCTCTGAAGTAACTGTTGCTCACTGTAAAAAGAAGCTTCTATGACCGAAGCTAACAGCAGCACTCATCTATGTGCATACAAACAAGTATTAAGAAGACAATTTGATATATACAACATAATCATTTAGGAGAACCCCAGTACTGGATTCTCCACTAGAGCTCATGTGCACCCCAGCCATAGGCTGTTGATCAGGTTTACTGCACCACCCTTTTCATGTTCATATTATGTGTATTCTCTTATTCTTCCCAACCTCTTCCTTCAAGCTCTTTTTTTGCCCAATCTCATAGACTTCTTTCTAGTTTCCTGACCCCACACTGACTCCCACATAAATAAACATATAACCATTAGAAGCTAGAATCCACATATGAGAGAGTACATGCAGTATTTGTCTTTCTTCTTAGCAACCCTTTGAAGACTGTAACTTCAGAATTTACCAAAGTCCTATATAAACACAATAAAGCTTTGAGAAACTCATATTCATTCTTGGATATTGCCTATTCTTTCCTTGAGAACCCCTTTTAAAATCTATATTTAAAATGTCTTAATAAATTCCAACTCTACCTCATACTCGCACATCCTGTAATTCTTTTCTGAGGTGAAGTCAAGGATCTGGCTTTATCTCACCTTTATTTTGGTGAGAGTAAGTCTCTCCAAAAATTCCTCAGGCTGTAGGCAGCCGCACACCTTGGGGCTGTTTATCTACTCCCCAACCCCCAAACACACACACACACACACACACACACACACACACACACACACACACACATGATCTTCAGGAGGTAGATCACAGAGAAAAGAAAACAATAACACATGTAGGGAAATTCTGTACCAGTTAGCACCAAACAAATATTTTGAGCCTATTTTAGGGTCTGACAACCATAGTAATTATTGATCTTTATCCAAAACTGCTGAAACAATTGAAAATCATTGCTGAAATTACAATAGAAATAAAAAGCTTAAATTCATTGCTAAACAATGAGCAGATTGAATCAGCTTTCAGCTCCTTACCAGCTGAATTATTTCTCCAAAAATTTATGCTGAAATTAATTCTAAACCTGGTACCTCAGTGTGGTAGTTTGAATGTGATAGTATGAATGTATGACCCCATTGACTCAGCCATTTTTGATTAAACTTCCTACTTGAGCCCCTAGCAGTCAGATCGCCATTAAAGGGTATGTGTCACTGGGGTTGAATCATGGA
The DNA here is from genome assembly GCA_004024765.1 of Zapus hudsonius. Classification (NCBI taxonomy): domain Eukaryota; kingdom Metazoa; phylum Chordata; class Mammalia; order Rodentia; family Dipodidae; genus Zapus; species Zapus hudsonius. The sequence goes on from PVHP010019701.1 coordinate 8,459, forward strand.
GTCCAGTCCTATGGTGTGTTTGGGGGCAGATTTCCAGTTCAGCCCTATGAGATGTGGGAAGAGCAGTTGAGCTGTTTGTGTATTGTGGCACTAGCTGTTTGTGATATCTCTCTGCTTGGACCTATGAAAGGGAGTTAGCTTCCTCTGTCATTGGTGGTGTTCCCCTGGAATTTGAAAGCCTGAAATAAACTCCCATAAACTGTACCTGGTAAGATTTTTGTCCCAACAACAAGGAACTTACTGCAACACTCATAATATAAACATATTTAAAAATAGAGTCACTGTCAATGTAGTCAGCTAATACAGGCTATTCTGGAGTGCTGTGGGCTCTTGGCCCATTTAAGATTGTCCTCTTTATAAGAATACAAGAAAGACATGGCGGAGAGAATGCCATTGGAAGATAGAAATGCACAGAGGGCCAAGACAAGAGCCATAGATGGAGTGATTCAGCCCCTAGTCAAAGAATTGCAAGTGTTAGTCTCCTTCCCAGGGGTTAGCAGAAGGGAAAAATGAATTCTCCCAGTTTTCAGTAACTTGACTTCAGGCTTCCTGTTTCTGGAATGGTGATATACCATATTTTTTTTTATTTTACATTTCCTAATTTGTAGTGCTTTCTATGTATCTACCTTAGGAAATTAATATTTATTACTCTGCCTGCCACATCTCTTTCTCTGGGCTCCCCATGAATGAAAACTTGTTTACTTATGTTTGCAAAAAGATCAAATAAATTATGTAGATCATGTGAAATACATATGCTTAATCATTTTTCTTCCAATATCTCCATTAAATATTAATATCTCATCAATATGAAGAGGAAGAAAAAGGATAAAAAAGGAAAGAGAGAAGCCATCTACTCATCTACAGAATGGAATGTCCTCTTTTAGTCTCTGGGTTACTGTAGGGGTTTGAAAGAATGCCCCCCAATAGATTCAAGAGTTAATTAAAGTTTTCTCCCGCTGCATGGCTGGAGGTGTTGTCATCTTGGGTTTCCTGGGTGGGTCTGGAATTCCAACTATACATGTAAAAAGAAGAGTCTGAGCTCAAACCTGAAGTTCCTACAGTTTAGGTGTTTGAGTGTACTTGCTTGCTTTTGGATTTGTTGGTGATGGGTTTCTCTCTCAGCTTGGACCTGTGAAAGGAGAACTTCTCCTGGATCAATAACTTCAGTAAATCCTTTACTCCCAAAACTGTACCTGGTTTGGAGGTTCATCCCAGTGGCATGTGTCTAGCTACCAAAATGGAGTTAGAACACAGAAGGGTTCCTCTTAGGGTTTTAGTCCTCAAGGACATGGTAGTTTTATCTAAGACATTTAGTTAATTAGGATTTGACATTGCTGGGGGGGGTATTTGGTTTTGTTTCTACAGAAGTTATAGCATAAAATGTATAATTAAATTCTAAGTTTGAAAAAGATATTTGCCTGCAGAAAAAAAAAGAGAATCAGGTAGAAAGGATCTGGAGAAAATTCAGCTCTTGTAGATTAAAAAGAACAATGCCAGGACTTTCCTGCAATGATTTCACTGGGAACTTAAATGGTTCAAGAGAGATTTAAATGTAAAAGTCTTCACAAATTTACAACAGTAAATCAGCAAGTAAGGACCATCCAGGAAAAACAAAGATGATCAAACAGCACAAGCAATGAAACAAATAAAAATAAATAAATAAAAGAAAGAGTTGAGATCAATTACACTTACATAAGCTGATTTCAGCACTGCATCAAGTTCTTCTATCTGGTGAGTTCCTTTGTCACATAGGACTGACTGATACCTCCATGTCATCTACAGATCCAGGTCACCAACCACAGTGCAAAGGCATTCAGGGAAACAATGTATCTGTTCCAAACATACATAGAATTTTTCTAGAAACCTCAGATGTATTATTAATATGACTCATATCCAGCAAAAATAATGGATCCCATAACATATATGTAATTATCTTTTGTGAGTGGTGGTGGTTTAGTAACATGTGTTGAGGAGATATAATAAACCTATTTGGATTACCTGAAAATAGAAACTAGGTAATCCAGATTGCTGTATATTTGTTAACTGATACTGACCTCATTCTCCAATGGAGATTGTGTTTGTATTTTTCAGCATACAGCGAGGGAGCTGTGGCCCATATAACCCTAACAACTGACCGCAGGCAGAAAGCTGAGATCCTGGCATGAGATGAGCCACCACAGTCATACGGGGGAGGATCCATATGGAACCCCAAAGAGAATGATTGGATGAACAAGGGACCCACAGCCATAGCCATTCAATCAACAAAGGATAAGCCAGTGAGACAGAAATAAACGAATCTCGACACAAAAACCCCTAAACTCACAACACTAAAGCAGCCTCAATACTCACCCACCACGACTCAGGGAACTGAGTGGAAGAGGGGGCGGAAAGATTGTGAGAGCCGTGGTGGGGGTGAATAGCAGAGACTTGGCAACCCTCAGTAACTACACACTTGGGTCATGAGAACCCTGCTGAAGACTGGGCTATCCATGGTCCCCTACCACAAAGACTGATACAGATGGCCCACGGAGGAGGATATCCAGCTGACTGGGGATGGGAAAGGGGGGCAATGGGGAATTGGGGATAACAACTCATGGTTGGCCCACTAAACAATGTAACTCATTATGGACAATAAAGAAAAAAAAAACAAAAAGAAACCTATTTGGGAACAAAGCTGACCTAACACTGTTAGAGAGGTTTATAAGGTAAACATGTTGATCAGAGTGAGAAGAGGAGATCAGAGGAAAGGGAAGAGGAGGAAAAAAAAAGGGTAAGAAGAGAGGAACCGTGAGAGGAAAAAGAAGGAACATGATGCTTCACAACATAAAAATGGAGCCCTAGTGGTACTGAGACAGAATTGGAGAAAGCTTATTTATACAGATTTCACAAAGGGATCGAAGCCGAGAGAGAACTATAAGATGCCAACCACCTGATATCTTATCCTGGCACAAGAAGCTACTAACCCAATAATGAAGCAAACCACAAAATCCTTACTTTCATACAGTAAGCTCTTGAGGAAGCTGTGGATATTGACTGGTAAGAGGGGCCATGAATAGAATGGGAGGAAGTTTAACCCTATAAAAAATTGATCAGAACTGCAACTCCCTGTCCCAGTCATTGGCTCCTTCCCACACTGAGCTGTTGATCAAAGAGACCCACGAGGTCTGCAAAAGAAGACAGACTTCTATCAAGGCTCTTGAATACCTGCCCCATGGTAAGGTAAGATCCCATTGCTGAAGAAACCATAGAAACTCATCACCCACCAAGAAATCCTGTGAGATCCAGAATGGTAACCAACCCCCAGATGGTAGCATGTGGAGTGCTGGAAGGCACTACATAAGCAGCCAGGGGAAATTGGTCAATAATATTTGGAGTAATCAGAGACCACTGATAATACAATTCAGACTGATGTCATGAGAATGCTGAACACACCGCTTTATGGTAGAGATCAGCAAGCCAAGAAGGAATCACCTGTGCAATAGTGGCACCAGACTATTGCCATGAGAAGGCTGAACACACTTCCTTCTGGGAGAGATCAACAGACCAAGAAATGATCACTGGTGTAACAGAGGTGCCAAAACCTGCTGGGAGGGGTTTTCAACAGCTTTTAAATTGGCCAAGAAGTGCACTCAGTAACAAGGAACCCTTAACTGGAATTGGGACTCAGGGCAAATCCTACAGGAATCAAAAACTGGGGCTCCAAAAAGAAATTCCCATTACCAGACACTTACAGATTAGCTACACCCAAGAGAATCTTGCCAAATTAGCAATGTGTGTCTCATTTAACCTATACTGATCTCACTCTCCGATGGAGATTTTGTTTGTATTTTTTCAGAAGGCAGTGAGAGAGCCATGGTCAACCCAACTCCACCAACAAGCGTTGGGATGATGGCTGACATCCTGGCAAGAGATGAACCATCTCTGGCCTATCGTGTAGGATACAAATAAAAGCTTTGATTAAGTAGCATGATAAACTAGAGGCCTGTCACCACAGCAAGTTAGATAATCCATGATAGGTCAACGAGACAGACACCTACGATACCCAACACAACCCAAAGCATAAGTCCAGAGACACTTAAGATCTTAACAATAAAGCAGACTTAAAACTCACCCACCATGACTCAGGGAACTGAGCAGAAGAGGGCCAGAAAGAATGTAAGAGCCATGGTGGGGAAGACTACCCAGAGGCACTTCCACCCTCAGCAACAACACAAAAGGGGGGACAGGCTATCTCTAGGATCTCCATAACCCCCTACTTCAGGGACTGATCCAGTATGCCCAGTGAGGAGGATACCCAGTGGACTGGGGACAGAAAGAGGGAAATGGGGATTCCATAATAAAATTTGCTCATACAATGTATCTAATTATGGATAGTAAAGATATCATTAAAAGAATCTAACTTGGAGTAGAACTTGAGTCTGAATGACACTGACCTACAATGCCCCCCTGCTGTCCACAGTTGAACATGCTGTGATGCCAGCCCCAGATGTGGGCAGACTCTATGATCCATCCTCCAGATTTAGTAATAAATCAGATTTTTCCCTGCCTACCTGAATCTAACACTATAAAGGTGGCAGGCTGGCATGCATCTTCCTCTTTTTTGGATTCTCACTTCCTGGGATTCTCTCACCCTCTTCGGTGCAGCCTGAACTTCCCCAATGTGAGCTTCGGTGCCCAGCCTTACTCAGCCACCTGGCTGGGTGGGGAAGGAAACCTCACCCTGAATCTTAATCCTAGCCTCCCCTCTTCTGTTTTATGGTCTCTCAATTTTCTATGTGTGGATTCCCACTCTGGACGCCATGTGGGCACGCTCACTTTTTCCTAGCCTCCATCCATGGGAAAGTACCTGACCATTGCCAAGTGCGTGCCCTTCTCTTAAGCTCTCAGATTTCCCTCTAGATTTCTCCTTCTGTGGGTTTGAAGCCCCTCTACCCTTTCCTCAAAGTTTTCCATGTGTTCGCAACCCCTTCTGACCTTTCATTGGAAGCCTCAGTTTCCCTAGACTTCCATGAGATCCCTAGCTTCAGTCTGGCTTTACTCCCTAAGCCTCAGTTTTTCCCTAACTTCCATTTTTATGAAATATGTTTTCCACATAATAAAAGTTCTAGTTTTCCTTTCCAGATCCTAATTCTCTTTAAATAAAGTCCACAAGTTATGATTTCTCCCCAAATAAACTCAATAATTCATAATTTGTCCTTTTTGACTCTGTATTATTCTTCATTAAAGATTAGGAAAGAACCCAAAACATGGGGCTTGTAAATCTGGGGACCCTCTGCACCCCAAAATTCCTGCATCAGTACTACAATTAGTCAAAAACTGCAGCAGGGGCTGGGGCGATGGGTGGCTCAGTCATGAAAGCATTTGCCATAGGATCATGAAGATCTGGGTTTGATTGTCAACACCCAAGGAAAAGTCTGGTAAGATGGCACATGCCTGCAATTCTGGTGCTGGAGAGGTGGAGGCAGGAGAGTCACCAGGACTCACTGGCTAGCTCATGTAGCTGAATCAGCTCCAGACAGAGATGCTACTTCAAAGAAGGTGGAGAACCACTGAAGACACAGACACAGACATGCACATGCACTTGAACATAAATAGGCACTCCATGTTCAGATTCATAAAAAAAGCCTGAAGCAAAGAAATGAAGCAACTTTAGTATAAAATTGAAGAAATTTAAGCAAAACTTTTAAAAATGTGGCCATAGCTTCTTTGAAGAAGTAACTGATGAATGGGCTTGATATTTTTGACAGTTTGGATTCTTGTTTTCATTTTCTGTTTTTGTTGTTTTTCTCAAGGCAGGCTCTCACACTAGCCCAGGCTGACATGGAAGTCACTGTAGCACCAGATTTCCCTGAAACTCATGGAGCTTCTGATGGTTAGGTTTTGTTGTCAACTTGATCTTTTTAATTAACTTGGGTAGGTCTCTCAGGATATTTATAGGAAGGCAGCCTCTCAGTAGGGGGCAGGATGTAAATAAATTCAAAGAAGCTAGAACTAAACATTTTTTTTTCTGTGTGGACAGTGCAGGAAGGAAATTCCAGAGACTCAGGAAGCCATTAAGTCTGGGGAAGGGTTGCAAGACCCCACCCTAAGGGGAAGAAATTCTCTCCTGGTCTCGCTGCTTGTTGGATGCTGGTGCTTCTTCATGACTTGCACTCAAATCCTGCGCTCCTACCCTTCCTGGACATTGGAACCCAGTTTCCTCGGCCTCACATCCTGGACTTGAAGAGCAGCGACTCCCAAGGGAGCCATGAGGCCTTCTGGGCTGGATTGGGACTGCTGAGGCCTCCAGCCTTGTGGACTGAACAACTACTGGTTTCTTCACCTGTGGACCTGCAGACTGCTATTGTTGGACTGTTGTAAACTACCCCAATAAATTCCATTTTACTACAATCCGTCTGTCAACTCTTTTTCCTCTAGAGAACCCTGACTAATACAGAGCTCCTCCTACCACAGCTTCTCAAGTGCTGGGATTAAAGGCGTGGACCACACTTGGCTCCACAGTTTGGATGCCTAACTGAAGCTGAACATACAAGTACTTTCAGAGAAGAAAATTAATATGATTTTTCTGACAATGTAAATGAAAAATACACGACTTCCTTTATATAACATGTTTCTATTTTAGAGAACAACATACCTATCTGTTTGGTAGCTCTCATCTATTTTTGACATCTTAGTGTTCATTATTTACTAATAAACATATTTGCAAAATCACTTACCCAAAAAGTTCCACATATGAGAAAGGTTCATGTTAGTTTTAACTGAAGACCCTTGTAAAGCAGTTTAAATATAGGCCCTTTGCTCTGAGTGTAACAAGGAGTACACAGGGAAGGCTCCTGGGCATGGTGGTTCAGTCTCAGTGGTATTCCTAGTATGACAGGTGTCTTGCTCCACTAATACATGATGACTCCAATTTCAGGGACAACACCATACAATGAGTGGATTTTCTTCATCTGTAAGTAACTTATCTAATAGAGAACTTTTCTAAGAAAAAAAGGATGTCTCTATCTCCTCAGTAAGAACTATGACAAACATCCGAGCATAAACCAACCAATAGTTTAAGTAACATTTAATAACTTTATTATTGGCTCAAGCCAGGTACCATTCGCATTAGGACTTACGGGTAGGTGAGGATTAGAGTGACAGCTGGGAGGTTTATTTGTGAGAAAAGACTGTCCCATGGAGGACTGATGTGTTTTCTGGGAGGAATGGTGATACAGGGTACGTCTATCATATAGGTAAGCAGAAGTGGCTATAAAAATGAGTGAGAAGATTTCACACATTTTACTATATTTCTTCTGTAGGGGTAAAGAAATCTATATTTTCTGACTTGGAGAGTTAAAGGAAGAGAGTAAACCCAAAGGAGGGAAGAGATGGATGAATGATTATTCTAGGAGAATAGCTGGACCTCTGACAATAATCAATCATTTCTCTGCTGACCGCTGCTGCTGTACCACCTTCCCAGGGAGATGGGCTGCTGTCTGCCGGGAGGCTGAACTCTGTGAAGGGTCAGATGATCTATATCTCCAAGAGTTGTTAGAAAGTTACCAGCACCCTAGAAGATCAACAAAACAAACAGGATGGCAGATATCACTAAATTTTATTTCAGACTTTCTTAGTGGCTTTTCTCCAGGATGTGCTGGCAAGAGCTATTTCTTTCTGGAAACAACAGCAGACCATCCTGTTTCTATTCACACAGGTTGTTTAACGAACAAAAAATTCTTGCAATTACAGGACTGAAGTCCTCGACCTACCCTGTCACCAGTATTGTGGGATATGGAAATGACTGCAGACAGAAAGATCCTTCTGCTGACAACTAGAAATTAGATCATTAAGTATTTTTGTTTGCTCTCTGGATGTTTGTTCCCTCTGCTCTGCCAGTTCATATGCTAAAATACCAACACAGCGTGACTAGGTCAGGAAGTGGGTCATGGCAAGGTGATTGGGATTTGAAGGTGGAGACACCATAAACAAACAGAATCAGTATCCTTGTAAAAGAGATCTCACAGATATGCCTGGCCATGTCTCCAAGTGAGTGAATGATGAGAAGCAGTGTCCAGCAGTCATGAAACCTGGCAGGTCCTTACTGTGCCTTCTGTCCCCAGCCTCCTGAAATGTAAGGAGGACAGTTTTGGTATATAACAGCTGGTCCATCAATGATGTTGTCCTAGCTCCCCAGACAGACTAAACCTGCCTTCCTGTGGGTGAGTTAGGTAAGCAATGACTAGAAAATGTAATGGAAATGCTATGTATTCAAGGAAAAGTAGGAAAACGAAAGGGAGAGAAAACTGACTCAAAACATATCTGATTTCAGAAGACAGCTGGTAGGCTAATCGAGACCTGGTAATAAAAACTGCCAGTTGGGAGAGTTTCTTTTCTTTTTCTGGCAATGCTACGAATCTGCTTAGGGTACAAGTGATCCACATTGATCTCGAAAGTGAGTTGTTTTCAAAGTGGACAAAGTGGGATAAGAAAGAAAGGGCTTTGAGAGAGCTACTAAACACAGTCATCTAAGTGATGGGTAATATACCAGCTCAGAAAAAAAAAAGATTTTTCAAAAGGGGGTGAAGTGTGGACATGTGGAAGGATCTAGGGACTTAAGGCTTATAAAATAGGCTGATAAGGATGAGACAGTTGGGCTGACAGGAGATTGCAGATGGCTTTTGGGATATGAGAAATGCAGGAATAGCAGCCATTCTAAGAAAATTGCAGTTTCGCAAATGGTCATGTGAATGGACTGTGTAGGGAGAGGCTGTGGAGTTCAGTCATTGGACAGGCTGACAGCAGTGACTGCTGGGACCTGGGATCTCCTGTGGTTGGGGCTTAGGAAGCAAAGCCTGCTGCACAGAATCCATGGACCACAGTGGACAACTACATAAATCTGCACTCACCTTGTTTCAAAATTCTGTTTTCTGCATACAGGTTGTCATTATTATTCATTGACTTGCTGTTCTTTCCTGTAAGCTCTAGCTTGTTTGTCCTTTGTAAGATTCAGGGGGTAATTTTGATCAGGCTCTAGGATGCATTTTCTTTGATCTTTTTCTTGTCAATAGCTAATTCTGTTTTTCTAGGACCATGGTGCTAAACTTAATAGGAGAAAAAATGTTCTTTCGAAACTTGAAATTTTAGTCTAACCAATACTTTCATTTACATATTTATTTGTTCAGAAACTACTCAAAGTACCTTATTGGAAATGAAACTTAAAAAAGTTTCTTATATTTTCCCAAGTCATATAAATTTAATTGCTCAAAAGATTATTCATAATAAATTTAAAAATCTATATAAGCTTGTTGAGAAAGAAATATATTAATTAGAAATTTCTCAGTGAAGTACTCTTATAGTCTTTTTAAAGGAACTTTTAAAAGCTTTTTCTTAGAGGTTTAAAAGTTGATGTTATGCTTTACTAACTCACTGGAATAATATAATCTAAGGATGAAGTTATTTGAAAATACCTAAGAGATATTTCACTTTGCCTACTTTTGTGGAAGAAGAAAATCAGGATAGTTTGAATCTTATAAATTATTTTATAATGAGAAGATTGATTCCATAAAAAGGAAAGAAATGATCATTTCTAAGCTTCAAATGAATATTTAGAAAGCTTACCTTCTGTAACAAAAATGTAATCCTAAAATTGACATTTGATGTATTTTACAAATACCTCTGTGTATGGAAATCCGTCTGGAAAATGACAAAATGATAAAAGAGACTGCTGTACAGGAATATTTGTGAAGATTGAAACGTGCTGACAAAGCCATCCTACTGCTGAGAACATCATTAGAGCTATTAACCAACCAGTATGCATTGCCAAACCCACACACTTGGAGTGATTGATTGGAAAGTATCTGAATCTCTATTTTGTGCACCTGCCTAGAAGAACAGAAATAATATAAACCAACTGTATGGTACCAAGCTTTTGTAATCAAGAAAGCTTGTATACATAATGCAATGACAAGCAAAACAAAACATATTTCCAGGGAAAATGTCACCAAGATTAATAAGGAAGAGGAAATAAAGAAAAGCATAGGGGGTAACAGGGATCACTATGGAAAAGGACATAAACACCTTATGTATTTTATAATCATCCTTTTCATGGTAAAACCTAACATGTTCTACTAGTCACAATGGTAAATAAGCATTGGAAATACACGATGTTTTACTAGTCACAATGGTAAATAAGCATTGGAAATACATACTGGCCGTAACTGAGCATTTTCTACTGGTCATCATTCCAAACCTTTATGTTCATGAATCATCCAGACACCCACAGTGTATGGGCTGGCACATTCTACCAAGAACCAGATGCAAGAACAGGAAGTGAACTATTCCCATATCATATAGCCAGAAAACCACAGAGCAAGGATGTGGCTCCATTCAGACAAGATTGTTTGGTTTTCTTTTGCCATTCTCTATAATTTTAAATAATAAAATAACCAATGAAATAGAACAATTAATAAAAGAACATTATTCTTCATACATAAAACTATGTATCTTCTTTCCAGTTCTTTAATAAATTCAGAAAGGGAATAAAGGCATAATATGTACATTGTTGGTATTCTAAAGTATTTGTACCTCTTTATTTGGTATTTTTGCAACAACTTTCCAAAAGATGTAGAAAACAGGATTGTAAATGAAAGAATTCATTACAAGTTATCAAATTCTTACAAAAAGTACTAGGCAAAAGGTTAAGGTAAGCATTGTGAGTTTTGAAGAAAGCAATAAGAGAATTTCCTGGTTTCACTAAATAACCAGAACCTAGGTTCTGTGTTAGAAATACTCAGATCCTGACTTTTGTGCTGAGAACCTGTGTGGGCTTGGATGAGCCACTTACTCTCAATTATCTCAGGGAGAAGAAAAAACATTAACCTATTTTGACAATTTACTTATTTCTTAAATAGCATTGGTTAATGGAGGTTGACTGCTTCATGAAATATCTGACAAATTGAAAAAAAGATCAACACAGTTATCAACAAACAATAAAATAGGTTGTTAATTTGCTTTTCCCTTTAGTCCATAGCATTATTCAGTAGTCATAGCAACAGAACTTCCAACTTTCCTTACCCAAATCATACAGTGCAAGTATCACAATGACAAAGGTAATGCAATTTAATTTTATAATTAAGATTTTATCATATAATTAATACAAAAATATTATATTGTTCTACAACATGTTCACACCCTAGCTAGCTTGGCTATGTAGTATAGATTTAATGCATTGAAATGTAAGGCACACTCTAATCTGTTTTCTTGCTAGTTCTCAGTTTTAGGGTAAAACAAGATAATTACTAGGATTATGTGTAACTTTAGTTGATTAAAAATAATGTCAAATTTCAATTTAATTTTTAAATAGTATGTTAATGCTTAATTGAGGAAATTACCAATCCATAACATTAGTGGTTGATAAATGTAGTAGTTTTGAATAAATGTCCCCCAATAGAATTTATTATAATTGTGTTTATTAAATTGTTAATTGTCTCCAGGCTTCTGGCTGGAGGAAGTGTCACTTTCTTGAGGTGCTGGTGGTGGGTTTTTTTATCTGCTTGCTTCTGTAAAAGGGAGCCAGCCTTTTTACTTACTTCCCCTGGGTCTGTTACTTTAATAAATACTTTCCTCCCCAAAATTGTGCCTGGTTTAGAGACTCATCCCAGCAACATGTGACTAACTACGACAATAAAATTGAAATATATGTATATATTTATGTTTTAGTTCATTAATGTAATGAAAAAATCAAATTATGACCAAGATGTCTATTTTTAAATAAGAATCTGCTTTTTTTAGAGAGTCAGTAAAGAGTTATATAAATAAATGATACAGATAGAGATATGGCAATATATAATTGCTTTTCACATCAAGAAAATTAATGAAGATTATCTTTAATTCATATATATTCATTGTGACATTCCATCATGTGAATCTATGCTTCTCTAATGAGTATGTCTTTCCTCTGCTATAGGACATGGACACACATATTCTGATTTTAACAGACTTCTGTTGTTTCAAAATTAGATAATACTTTCTAAAAGCAATAACCAGAAATCAAAATGACAGATTCTCCTAAAAAAACAGTCAATAGCTCTTACTGTATGCTGAAATTGCTATAGCTGCAGGGAAAGCCAGGCTTGACTTTCTCTCACTCTAAGGATGTGTCTACCCATGTCCTGTGCTTCCACCTGCTCCTCTCCTCATGGATGACCCTGTAAGAAGCCCCACCTTCCATCCATATCCTGTCTAGTGCCAGAACAGGAAGAGCAATTCCACTGCATGAAGGCAGAGTATGAACTGCAAACATCGTTCTCTTCCATTTGGAGTACACATTCGCTCAGCCTACAGCTTGGAGTTGTCATGGGATCCAGTGCACTGTTTTGGGGTCAAGAGCGTTGAATGTCACCTTAGGTCTGTAATGCATTCTTGGAGCCCACAGATAGCTTCTAGGGATGCATAGCTATCAAAATCAGGGTATGAAGGCAATTGTCAGAATGGCATCAAGTATAGACATAAAATATTTTTATTAACTCTGCTTCTTTAAAAACTTTTTAATCTAATTCAACACCTTTCATATTGGTGCAGCCTTATCATTTTAACATTCTTATCAAGATTCCAGGAGACAGAAAAAATATAGGAGCCATGTGGGGGAGAATTTCCAGAGACATTGCCCCCCTCAGCAACAGCATACAAAGGGGGGATCTGGTTGACTCCTAGGCTATCCATAACTGCCTACCCCATAGACTGATCGAGTATGCCCACGGAGGATACCCAGCTGATTGGGGACAAGGAGGAGGGAAATGGGGATTCTATCACATTAGTTGCTCACACATATCTATTTTTGGATAATAAAAATTAAAGTAAAATTCCAGCATGTTTCAGTATGTTGTTATATTATTTCTATTTCCTGTTCTAGAATTTGCATAAATTTCTTGCAAAAGTAAAAACACACTAAATAGCTTATCTCTTTAAGATAAAATCTTTGGAGTAGAATAGTAAATTCATAAATTTCATTCAATTTTGCAACGACAGTTCAGGCAAGCTCCATAGACACCCACCCCTTGAGTGGGAGGTGTCTCTAGCCAGAGCTCAAACCTAGATGCAAAAGCTGATTGGTCAGGTATAGACCAATCAACTGTCTCTCTGACTTACCTGGGGGAAGTTTTAAAAAGCTTCCCTAGAACAAAGGCCAGTCTTCTTTTTCCACATGGCATCCTAGAAAGAGGACTTTCATTTTCCAGGTAAGGCCCCTCACCCCAGCCCTTAGGCTCAGGATCCTTTCCCACATAAACCTTTCCCTCTCATGAAGTATCATCTTCTTCTGCTTGTTTGGCTGAGCAACACAGATTTATTAAAAATCTCTCCCCAAATGTTCTACCCACACTGGTGGCTGGAGAACTCTGTAACTCCCCAGGTTCCCTTAAATAAAGTCTCCCAGTATACCATAATATCTTTTTGTCTATGATTTTAATTATTTAACTTTGTAGACAAGAATTCAGGTACTCGTTAAATTTTGGGGTGTATTGAAATTTTTGATGGGCGTTAACTAAATTTTAACCCCCAGCTCAGTCCTTACAATCTGATTAATATTCTAAGCACACACTTACAAGAGTACTTCATGAATAAAACAATGTTTGCCTGTTTACACCTTTGCCATTGTATTTTATTCTATTTCCGCGAGCTTAATTTTGTTTTGTCTTTTAAATTTGTACTATTTATTTATTCAGATAGCCAAGGGCCAAATGACCACTTGTTCCTGTATTATATTATCTATAAAGACAGTAGGTTTAACTTCTGTGAAAACCACATGATACCTAAGTGCCACAGACACCACATGTCCTCTGACAATCTCTTCTTATTTGGAAAGGGGATGCCATGCTTTCCTTTCTTAAATCTTCAAGGCAATCTCTGGTAACTGATCTTGTCAGACTGCTGCTGTATCTGGGATGTTTTCAAAACGTACAATTCAGGGCTGGTAAAGTGCTTGTTGAGAAAGCATAAGGACCTGAGTTTGAATCCCCAGAGCCCACATAAAAGTCAGGCATGATGGCACATAACTGTTATTACAGCACTGGGGAGGCTGAGCCCAGATGAGCTCTAGAGCTTGATAGCTAACTAGTACTGGCCAAATGGTGAGCTCACCACTGGGGTTATAGACATGCATGGCCATGCCCAGCTTTTTGTGTGTGTGTTAGGGATTGAACTCTGGTCCTCAGGTTTGCATAGCAAGAATTCTTACCTGCTGACACATCTCCCAGTCCCTCATAAGCATTTTAAATAACTGGCTTTCACTATCTACATTAGGGAATGTTGTGAATTGGGGGGATGGGACAGAGGGGGGAGATATACATTAATCTAAACCCACAATGAATTGACACCATAGCATCCTTTCTTTTGTACAGTAAGTTCTTGAGGAAGCAGGGGACATCATATGGTAACAAGGGGTCTGAGGAGGGAGTGGAAGCCTAATTCTAGGACAAATGGCTCTGGCTTATGGCTCCCTGTCCCAGTAATTGGTTACTTGATCAAAGTGACCTAAGAGGTCCCCAAAACAAGAAAAGCTTTTGTCAAAGCTCTTGAATATCCATCTCGGGCAAAAGATAAGACCTGATTGCTGAAGATTCCACACACTGGTGTCACAAAACACCAAGAAATGAATCTGGAAATGAACCCATCTCCTAGAAGGTAGCCTGTGTAATGCCAGAAGGTGTTACATGAGCTGCCAGGGGAAGCAAACCAATAATATTCCCAGAAAGCAGGGAACAACCTTATACCACACTGACTGGTGGCCTGAGAATGCAGAAGACACTGCTATATGACACAGACCAGGATGACAAAAAGTGCTCATCTGTGCAATAGTGGTGCTCAACCTGAGGGGTAACCAATGGCTGGCTAACTGGCTAAGAGATCCACTCAGTGTCAAGGAACCATTAACTGGAACTGTGATCCAAGGCAACTTCATATGGAGACCTAGAACCTGATCTCCAAAGGGAAGTCCCCATTAAACATAGGTCTACAGAAAGGCCACACCCACTAAAATCTCTCCAAATTAATGTTTGTCCCATTGGAGATTCTGTTTGTATTTTTCAGAAAACAATAAGAATAATGGACAACATAATTTCACCATGAGGACCTGAGATGGTGGGGGATGCCCCAAGCAGGAGATGAACTACCCATAACTCACCATTGAGAGCCCTAATGAAACCTCTAAGGTAGTCGTGTGATGAGTAAATGAATAACCTCCACAGCAAGTCATATAACCTTTGGAAGGATAAGAGAGATAGACACCGATGATGCCAAACATAGTCCAAAGCAGAAGTCTAAAGACTTTTAAGAGCTTAACAATAAAGCAGATTTAAAACTCACTCACCATAACTTAGGGAAATTTGCAGAAGAGGAGGCAGAAAGATTGTAAGAGCCATTGTGGGAAAGAATATCCAGAGACATCTTCCCCCTCAACAACAAAACAACAACAACAACAATACACACACACACAAATGGGCTACAGCTCATGCAATTCATAACCCCCACCACATGGACTATTCCTGAAATACTACTGAGGAGGGCCCTTAGTGGGTTGGGGCCAGGGAGGAGGGAAATGGGGATACCAACAAAATACTTGTTCATACTGGGTATCTAATTATTAATAATAAACAAATTTTAAAAACACAATAAAATTAATAGAATAAATAAGTGCAGGTGGACATTGTGGTGCATGCCTTTAAAACCAGCACTTGGGAGCTGAGGTAGGAGGACCACCCTTAGTTCTAATTCAGCCTGAGGCCACAGAATGAGATCCAGGTCAGCCTGGGCTACAGTGAAACCTTGCCATGAAAAAAAAAAACAAGCAAACTAGCTAGGTAGCTAACTAAATCAGTGTCGAATGCCTTTGTCCTAGCCATTACCCAGAATGTTGTCTTAAGAGTGTATTCATGAGGGAGATACAGAAACGTCTATAACCTGCTGGTTAGGTCATTTGACACTGATTCACTGGTGTTTGCAAATATCACTGAAGTAATAAACTATCCAACATATAATTTTAAGAGTAAAATTCTCCAAAGCTTCTAAGGCATATTTTATATGAAATATATTTTCTCAGCATATCTAGGTGGAAAACCTCTGAGTTAAAGAGAACATTTAATACTAATTAGCTAAAATATATTTTAATAATTATCCTGTCCACCAAAGGAACAATTTTATTACTTTCAGTTGCAGAATTTCATATATCCTATGACGCAGAGGAAGTTTTTTGTCTATCAAATTATTTAACTACCATTCACTTTAGAAGTCATTATTGGTGTAACATTTGCTATCACTGAAATAAAGTAGCATTGGCCAGGCGTCCTGAGAGGTTGGTTGGGTGCTATTTCTGTCTTTTCTCTGCCATTGGGAGCTGAATTAGATACTGGCAGGGAATTGGCTGTTTGAGCAGTGATTTCACTTATATAAAACCTTATGTATTTGTACATATTGCAGTCAGCTAACACACTCTAAGTGGTAAATCCAAAACTCAGAGTCAGAGTTCCTACTATCTAACTTAGGTATAATACAAAATTTTCCTCTTTCCATTTTTTTCTTTCTAGCTTTCTATGCTTGATATAGGAAGCCTTTCCAGTCTAAGTTGAAATGTAAAATTGACTTCTCTTTCTCCTGAATAAGAACTCCTTGAAGCCATTTTTATTCAAAAACTGCCAAATGATAGAATACTGTCCACACCAGGTGGAAGTCCTTGACTTCATCAGAAATAGATAACTTAACTATGACCACTAAGAAAAAACCTCTCTCTCTCTGCTAAGTAGACTGCAGAGTGCCTTCTTGACCCTGCTAGTAGTTTTCACTAAACAGGAAATGCTCACATGTCAGTCCACCTGTCATTCTCTCTCCCTGTAAAAGCGATGAGCATCACCTGCTGTGGCCCAAGCACCACACCAGTGCTTATTCAACAGCACATCCATTGAAGAAAAATTCTTAAGATCTTGTTTGTGATCACCTAATATTAGGTTAAATAAAAGCCATAAATCTAATATGAGCCCCACCCTATGTATGTGCAAGGTCCACTTTCCTCATCACTGTTTTCCAGTCTCTGACAGGATGCAACTTAAGTGAGGAAGGATATATTTTGGCTCATGACTGAGAGTACATACTATTATTATGCTATTGTACTTTCATAGTTCAGAGTGTAATAGCATTATAATATATCATGGTGAAGTCCTGGTGGGAATGTGAGGCAGCCAGTGACATTATGTCCACAGTGGAAGCAGAGAGAGATGAATGCAGACACTCATCAGGCTTTTCTCCCTAAGCCACTTTGGAATCTTAACCCCTCAGTTAAACCTCTTTAGAAATGCCCTTGTAGACATGTCCAAAGGAGCGCCCCCAAGAACACCCTAGGCATTTCTTTAAACAATCAAGTTGTCACTGAAGACTAATTAGTTAGCATAGTATAGAAGATTTTTGTTGTTAAATACATTGGTGGTTGTGTTACCTTTATAAAATAATTATCATATGTGTTACATTATTATATAATACAATAATATTATTATAAGATAACTATGTTTAATTAAAAGGCATCCTGGAAATTAAATAGTAAATATTGGTTACTACCATCTAGTCAAAATAATATTTTATCTATTTTTTTGTTTTTACTGAAGTTGTCATAATTTTTTCCTGTACATTATTACAGGAATTGAAACTGGAGTCAACAGGACATCTAGACCATACATTAGTCAGGTTCTCCAGGTAAACAGAACAGATTTAGAGTTGTCAAGCTGAGAGATGGCGAACTAATAGCATAAAGTTACATCTGAAAGTCAGTTGGCTAGAAATTCCAAAAGTGCAAATGTTTCTATTCTACTATAAATACAGTATTAGACCATTGTCCTTCTTCCTAGAGCAAGGCAGGAGTACTTCCCTCTTGTTCTTTGAAGGATTTGTCTTTCTGTTTTTAAAATTAATCTTGAACTTTATGTATGAACATACATCATGTTAGTTATAGTCCCATCAGGTTATACTCTTAAATTCTCTCCCCTTGCCCTACACCCAATCAAATCCACTGAGGTCCCTAGTGGTTATTCACAGAGGAGACATGAAAGTATCAATCAGTCCCTGTGTAGTGGGGGACAGTACCTCAGGCCTTCAGTGGACCTGATGAAGAGTCTGACATGAAGAGAATAACCTTCTCTATTCATTCTGTTAATTGGAATCCCACTCTCCTCTAAAAAGAGAAACATCCTGAGAAATATCTGACCAAGTAACCCAGCATTCCATGGTCCATTCAAATGTTCCATCCAATGGACCATTCAAGATGCACAAGTTGACATCTGATCTCAATAAACAATGTAAAGAGAACTAAGGCCCTCACACTTGACATAATGGCAGTTGGAAGAGAAAGCCAGTGAAAGCTACATGGTATGTAAGGAAGCACATCTGGGGCTGAGAGCTCTAGAAGAGGCTAAGCCTTGGATACAGAATTCAGCTGCTATGACCCAATGTGACTGAGCAGTGTCATAAATCAAAGCAATTACAGCTGCAAACGAATATGGAGGCAAACCATTGTCAGGTGGTCATCTGTGCAGAAGCCATCCTGAAGCATTAGCTCATCTCACAAGGCTCCGGAGAGAGCTATAAATCCATTTACTTAAGGCAAGTACAATCAAAAATGACTTCCCTTTCAACTCAGCTTATCCATGTCTTTAAAAATATATGCTTACAAAAAAATAAATGCATAAAAATTGATATTTTATAGTATCACATGAAAAATGCACACAAGCTGAGGTCAACTTACAAGGCAGTGCTAGCTGTCCACACCTCTTTCTAGTTATTACCTTGGGTAAGGTTAACTAATATACTAAGTTATTCATTGGAAGACTACAGGATTTGTTTGCATATTTTTATACTTAATTTCGATGAAATACATGCTCTTTTGTTAAGAACAATTTCTAACACCATTAAGTTATAATATTCTGAAACTGTTTGATAGTAATATGGGCTGAGGAACTTATTTAAAAAAACAGTGATATCAAACAGTTTCAGACCCCATATTATTTTCTCTTGTTTAGGCTCATTTGTCTACATTAAGATATCCTTTATGTCTGGGGAGATATCTCTGTGGTAAAGGGCCTGCTTCCCAAGCATAAGGTCCCTAGTAGTCACATAAAATATTGGACATACTGGAACATGTGTGTAATCTCAGTTCTGGGGGGAAGAGACAGGCAGATACCTGGAACTCACTGGTCAGGTGGTCTAGTCTAATTGGTGAACTCTTGGCCAATGAGAGACCTGATTTCAAAAGACAAGACATTGATGGCACTCTTCAGGATGATCCCCAAAGTTGTCCTCTGTTCTGCACAGGAAAGCACACATATGAACATACACAAAAACATCTCCTTCACTCTGTACTAGTTCTTATGCCACCTACTCCCTTCTTGTTTACCTCAGAGCTTCCTGCTGACCCAGCACCCTGACTCTGGTGTGTTTCTCCTGTCTTACTTGCCCTGTGCTCATCTAGTTTCCAAATGTCTAATTGAATCTCCTCAGTCAGTAGAGTGCATGCCTCTAACAAGGGTAATAACGAAAGCTCTCCTGACTTGATTTTGATTCTGCTGATGTGTTTCTTACTTTCCCAGGATTGAATAATAACAACCCTCTTCCTGTACCTCCTTCGCCTAATCTGAGTGACATAAGCCTAATGATATGTAAAGTCTTGTCAATCTCAAGCTAAACATCAATCACCTGATTACTGCACAATGGATAAATTTAGAAGTATTAATAATGATTTTTAAATCACTATAGATTGTTAACAATACACTAACATGACAAAAATGATCACAATAAGGTGTGGTCCCATAAAAGAGAAAAATCCTAATATTAGAATGATAGATTCCACTTTTATTAATAGCTTGTCAAGGAAAAGAATAAAATTAGAGGAATAAACTGCTTTTTAAATGTGATAATACATATGTGGAAAGTTATGATTAGTTAATAATTTAGTGTATCTAACCCATTTCTCTGCAGAAAGACTCATTTGAGGTGATACCTCTTGAAGGAACAGCATATGCCAGCCAGGACCAAGAGTCCTCAGGAGTGGTAGTTTACAAGTCTCCATGAAAAGAAAAGGTTCTGAAATGGAAAAAATATTAACATGAACTTCAGTCATTCATTCCTGTTACAGGAAAAGGGTGGTTTTTAAGTAGGTAATGTAGTTATAGAAAATATGGAAAGATGCAGAAAAGCATCTTTCACTTCCTGGTAGCAAATAAAAAGCTTTTCTTTCTAAAAGAGCTGCTAAGTCTTATTAAATGTCCATCTTCCAAGGTTCTAAGAACTGCATGGTTTTATAAAGGTGAGTATGTACTCAGATATTCAAGTATGAACTATGTTGTGAGTTTAACTTTTGTGCCTCGCTGGTGATGGATGTCAATACTTGTGTGTGAGCACCTCCACTGTGACAGAGGATTGCATCTATTCCAGCAAGGCTTGGGATTTGCACCATCTGTATTAGGCATCTTTTCATTACTATAAGAAATACCTAAGTTAGTCAGTTATAAAGAGAAAAGGTTTATCATGGGTCATAATATTGGAGGCTTTGGTTTATACTGGTTTGGTCTTGCTGCATTTGGGCCTGTGGCAAGGCAGCACATTATGGCCGAAACATGAGGCAAAACCATTCAACTCATGGCTAGATTATAAACAAAGGAGGGGAAGAAGGGTGCTATGATCCCAAAAGCCTGTTTGATGCACATCTTCAAAAAGATCTACTACTAGGATTCACCTCTTAAAATTTCTAGCCCCCCACAATAATGCCCTAGGTTTGTTATAAAGCCTTTAAAACATGGGCCCTTTGGAAGATACTTATCCAACACATAGCACAACGTAAATGTAAAGAACTAGGACTTTCATTCAGCTTTTATACCTCTAGTCATTAAAAACAACTAGCATCATGAAGGCACCAGTTAACTGTTTTATAAGAATTTATTCATTCTAACTGATTGGAATCATGGATATGAATTATATAAGATGTAGCGAATGAGTTATTGCATCCCCTGAAAATGATTATTTATGAAGAAAATTGCCTCGAAATTCTTGATTGACTTTTTTGTTGTTTTCAAAATTAGTAAGTTAGGTTAAAGGACTGAGTTAACAGCATTATTTCATACTAAGGTAAATTATTGATTAGTGTGATGGTTAGGTTTTGTTGTCAACTTGGATCTTTTTAATTATCTCCGGTGGGTCTCTGAGGATGTTTACAGGAAGGCAGCCTCTCAGCAAGGGGCAGGATGTAAAGAAGCTCAAAGAAGCTAGAAGTAAACATCCTTTCTTGTGTGGGCCATGCAGGAAGGAAATTCCAGAGACTCAGGAAGCCATTAAGTCTGGGATAAGGTTGCAAGACCCCACCCTAAGCCTATATAAAGAAGAAGAAATTCTCTTTGGCTCTCCTGCCTGTTTGCTGGTGTGTGTGTGTGTGTGTGTGTGTGTGTGTGTGTGTGTGTGTGTGTGTGTGTGTTGTAGGTGATGGGTTTTTCTCTCTGCTCGGACCTGTGAAAGAGGACCAGCCTCTTTCACGGTTACGGAACTTCCCCTCAATCTGTAGTTTCAATAAATACCTTTTGTCCACCAAATTGTGCCTGGTTTGAAGATTCATCCAAGCAGCATGTGACTAACTACAACAATTAGTAATTCATTTGCTTAATAGATCATACTGAAAGGTTACATACAAACTGACTTTTCAGAGAAATGTTTGAAAGAGTTAAGAAATATGTAGACATCTTCATTTTTAATATAAGAGGTAAGTGGGGAAATGTAAGTGGCTCTTGAAATAGAAAATTGGACTTGAAATTTGAAAATCATAAATTGTTACATGGACTGAGATGTGCTCTTTATATTACGACAGTTCATCAGTGTCTAAGGTTTTAGTATACTTATTTCTTACCTGAATTTCTTTTTTTGGTTTTGTTTTGCTGTGTGTGTGTGTGTGTGTGTGTGTGTGTGTGTGTGTGTGTGTGTGTGTTGAGGATCCTGTTTGGAGGCTGGGCTTAACCTCAGCATCCTACTTCTGCATCTCAAGTGCTGGAATGATAGGCCTATGCCACCATAACCTATTTTATTTTAATTCACTGTAACTTTTAAAAATTCTTATAAAATTGAGACATGAGGATCCTGTAACTTTGTCTTTTCCAAGACTGTACTGTCTATTCTGGAATCATTATTGTTTCATGTGAAATTAGAGATCAGCTTAGTCATTTTTACAAAAAGGAAAAGAAATGATTTTGAGACTCTATTCAAATTTTGTGTCAATGTTAGGAATGACGCCATTGCCATTCCAATGACATTAGTTTGATATACACAAGCACCCTGTTTATTTAGATCTTCAAGCTCTTTCAATGCTTGATAGCCTCTTGTTCTTATTAATATTTATTACTGTTGCTATTGTGGTGACTGTTTTAACTGGTAGCAATGCTGAGGTCACTCTTTCAAGTCTTCCTTCTGTTATGCATGTCCAGTGAAGTTGCTCAGTTCCCTGAGAGGTGTGCTGATGGTTGGAATGTTTACTCAGGAATTTGCTTATATGCTGTAAAGCAGTGTTTTCTACTCTTGGCCACAGGGCTGTATTTGTTTCCAACTCAATGCCCTAGCAGTTAACAACACAACAGTACTTTCAGTCTTGTTTCCTGTGGCCTCAGGTCCAGGCACAAGCAAGAGATGGGAGCCTCCTGGGACTTATCTGAGCATGTGCTTTAGCCCTCTACACATGTATGATTGTGATGGTTAAGTTTGTTATCAACTTGACCTATTTAGCAATCATGAGTGGATTTTTGATGTTATTTACTGGAAGGTGACTGTCATGGTTTGATACAAGTGTCCCCCACAAACAATTGAATGTGTTCTGATAGATCGATCCTTAGCTGATGGCAGTTTGGGTTTTACAACCTCGATGAAGCTGTGTTGTTGGGGGCAGGCTTATGGGGTTATAAGCCAGCTTCCCCTTGCCAGAGTTTGGCACACCTTCCTGCCGCTGTTTGCAGTGCTGTGGCAGAGGTGATGTCCAGCCCTCTGCTCATGCCATCGTTTTCCCTGCCAGAATGGAGTCTCCCCTTGAGTC
>PVHP010019702.1:0-31530 GCA_004024765.1 Zapus hudsonius
TGAGGAGCCTGACAACCTGCGCCAGGGTGATGGAGACAGTGAAGACACTCAAAATGCACCAAAGCAGAAATCCAGAAGCTGCTGAGAGCTCAACACTACAGTAGACTTAAAACACACCCACCAAGGCTCAGGGAACTTTGTGGAAGAGGGGGTGGAAGATTGTAAGAGCCGCAGGGTGGGAGGGAATATCCAGAGGCATTGTCCCCCTCCCCATTACTGACTGTTGCTCTCACCACTCATAACCCACAGCCCCATGGTGAATACCAGCCTCCCATCGAGGAGGCCACTCAGTGGAATGGGCGGAAGAAAATGATGGTACTAACTCGTGATTTGGCCATACGAAGTTTCCACTTAAGAAAAAGAGATTACGTTTACTAAAGTTCAGGTTATATGAAATATACTACCATTGTGTATCTGATAAAGGACATGTGTAACCCAAGATGCATCATTTTTTTACATTTTCAAATATATTGAATCGTGTATATCATCAATTATTTTCTGTTTGAAGTTTTCCCCTCATTGGCTCAGTGCAAAATTTACCACCATCGAAAAGAGCTACACATTATGTTTATTCTATAGGGAAATCTATAAGTTCTGTTATCTTTGAACTTCAGGGTCTGAAAATGATATAAATGTGGTATGTTTCACATTTCATTTTGGTAAAGCTAATTTAATGATGTGGAATCTCATCTCTCTTTACAGCATGTAAGTACTTTTAGTGATGTATATAGCAGAAAGCACTTAACATGATGTCTTATATCTCCCATTGGGGCTTGCAAGAAGGTATATATTACAAAGAAAAGTTTGTAGTCCATGTTTCTGCTCACTCATAAAAGAAACCTAATACTTTAAAAAGTAAATAACACACCTCTCAAATTTCCATAGAAGTACAGATATTATCATACCAACAAAGGATCAGAAGTGCTCAGATTAAAACAAAGCGGAGCACTACCTTCACTGACAACAAATATTTTAAAAATATTAGAGAAAGTTTTTTTTTTAAGCTTGACAGAGGTAATTCTTCATGTCTCAACATTTAGCTTCCTTTTAAACAAACATTCACATTTTCACGGGTTCTCTCTTTTTTTTGTCAACATAAGGAGGATGGAAAAAAATGATATGTCTATTTTTTAAAGGTTTGTAGTTGTTAATGTTCAAAATAAGTGCTGACGTGATGTTACTTAATGTTGCAACTGAGGCACTATATAACTCACAAATAAATAGACTTCATTGTGAAATCTCCAGTAGGAACAAAAATGAATGAACTTAAAAGGGTTTTGGGGGGCTGGAGAGATGATTCAGTGGTTAAGGCATTTGTCTGCAAAGCAGAAGGACTGGAGATTGATTCCCCAGTATCCATGTAAAGGCCAGATGCACAAGGTGGCCCATGTGCCTGGAGTTCTTTTGCAGCTGCTGGAAGCCCTGATGTGCCCTCTCTCTCTCTCTCTCCCTCTCTCTCTCTCTATCTATCTATCTACGTGTGCCTCTTTCTCTCTCAAATGACTGACTGAATGAATGAATAAATAAATAAATAAATTTTAAAGGGCAAAAACAGAAATCCAGAGACTCTTAAGAGCTCAACAATAAAGCAGACTTAAAACTCACCCACCATGACTCAAGGAAATTCACAGAAGAGGTGGCAGAAAGAATGTAAGAGTAGAAAGAATATAATGGTGGGGGAGAATATCCAGAGGCATTGCCCACCTCATCAACAACAACAACAACAACAACAACACACACACACACACACATACACACACACACACACACACACACACACACACACACACACACACACACACACAAGCTCTTGCAATTCATAACCCCCACAAAGTGGACTGTTCCAGCAATGCCACTGAGTAGGGCCTTCAGTGAGTTGGGGCCAGGGAGGAGGGAAATGGAGGTACCAACACAAGACTAGTTCACACTGTGTGTTCTAATTATTAAAAATAAATAAATTTTCAAAAAAGGTTTTTTTTTTAAACAGTTATTTTTTTTAACCTTTAAATTTTCCTTTAAAACTTCTCCTTGGGCAGGAGAGATGGCTCAGTGGTTAAGGCACTTGCCTCCAGTGCCTAAGGCTCCGGGTTCAATTCCCCAGGACCCACATAAGCCAGACCCACAAGGTGGTGGCCCTGGTGTGTTCTCTGTCTCTGTCTCTGTATCTCTCTGCTTGAAAATGAATAAATAAAAATATTTTTAAAAAACTTCTCCTTTTGCTGACAGTCTTGCAAATCTTCTCTCACGTTTCTGTATGTCTGTTTTCTATTCAAGGTTCTCTTGTGTTTGCTTAGGATCCATGTCTGAACTTGTCACATTCATGCTTCCAAGTCTCTCTGTTTATGTTCATGAAAAAGTCTTTCCTTGTGAAGGTTTCTGTAAGAGGTAAACTGATCACAGGACCCTTTCTCTTCTGTTGACACTGTAGATATGTCTGATTCAAATAGTGCTACCACCAAATATTGGGAAAAATAATTCAAAGAGATTATAAACTAAAAATTAACATACATAGCAACACAAAATCAGTGTGAAGGATTTTTAAGTATTGGGGAAAATCTTAATCAAAGTGCACTATAGTAGATCTCGATCAAGGCAAATTCCTGAATAAATCAGACTTATATGAAAACTTTGGTTTACAAAAGCGCTTTTAAAACTTCTCTTATTTTTGTCAAAGTATACACACATATCCAAGTGATAAATTCATTTTATTTAGTTTTTGTTTTCTCATGGAAATTTTCTACAATGATTTTACAAGCCCTATTTATTATTGTTGACAGAAGTATGATGCAGGTTTATGTAGTTTATTTCTTGAAATATAATGTGTTTTAAGATATTTATATTTGTGAACTTCAAGCATTAATGTAAGCACTTACTTAATGGCCATTCATATGTTTTTAACCTCTTTTCCAACATTTATCATTTTGTAAAATTTATAAAAATATTCTTTTCACTCTCATACCTTACATTTTCATATCTGGGTATAAATCGAGCATGTTTGAAGAAAGAAGAGACGTAGCTACTGGACCAGACATGCTTTTCATTTGATTTTTTTTTTTTGGTTATAAGTACTAGAATAAATTTTGTCAGTTATATGACAAAAGAACATCTGATAGCCTGAAAAGAAAGAAACTGGTAAGGCATGAATATTCTTTTGTGTTTTAGAGAATTATCACAGGCATCCTCATTATTGAAAAATATCAGTGTTTTTTCTTCTTAAACACTGTTTTGAATTTAATTGATTGACATGTCTGACCTACCACTACTCTCAATCCTATTCTGATCACGATTTATCATTGCTTTTAACCTAGTGAAGAAATCAGCCACAGTAACAAAGGACCCCTCTTGTTCCTGAATACCACCTATCTTCAGCTATATTTCCTAGCTCCATTCATGTCATTCTATCCTCATGCTGGTATGTATATCTAGGACAATGTGACCTTCATATTAGCAGTGATCATAATGTAGTCCTGAAATGACTTTTAGAACCTCACTTAAATGAGGCTACACTTGGTTACTTGTACAAGCTACTTGGAGTGATAGCAGACTTGTTATATGTGCATGTTATAGGTAGTTAGTTCTATAGTGTAGTCATTAAATTTTAAAAGATAGAATGTGTCTGATATTGCCTGAAACTGTAGATGACACCATCTCAAACCTGAAAATCAACAAGTAAACTTAACATACAGGCCAGGGCTCTTTTTTTTTTTTTTACTTTTTTTTAAAATTTATTGTCCATAATGAGTTACAACATTTAGTGGGCAAACAATGAGTTGTTATCCCCAATTCCCCGCTGTTCTCCCCTCCCCCCTCCACTGGATAACCTCCTCCATGGGTCGTCTGGATCAGTCCTTGTGACAAGGGACCATGGATAGCCTAGTATTCAGCCAGGTTCTCCTGGCCATGCCTCTGGATAATTTCCCCCACCACGGCTCTTACAATCTTTCCGCCCCTCTTCCGCATAGTTCCCTGAGTCGTGGTGGATGAGTATTAAGGCTGCTTTAAGGTTGTGAGCTTAGAGGTCTTTGTGTCGAAATCATTGGTTTCTGTCTCACTGGCCTATCCTGTGTTGATTTAATGGCTGTGGCTGTGGGCCCCTTGTTCATCCCGTCATTCTCTGCAGGGTTCCATTTGGATCCTCCACGATATGACTGTGGTGGCTCCTCTCCTGCCAGAACCTCAGCTATCGCAGGCCAGGGCTCTTAAGGGTTAAAAAAATAAAGAACATGATGAAGTCTCTACAATTGCCTATACCTGCAAAAATGTCTCAGGCCAATTGAAACTGAAAATACAGAGATTTATAGTAAAAATCCACCTGTCCCTCCATGATAGTCTGTGAAAATTGATTAATTATATTCTTCTAGTTGGACCCAGCACAATGGGAGGCCTGAGCAAGCTCAGCAGAGTTCAGACTCTGCTGAATTTTGATAGTAGCTGCTTTAAATGATTTATGAAACAAATTAGATCTGTTTCTAGGCTCTGCTGGATGGATCACAGCCATCCCAGAGTGGCATGATCATGTATTATTCCGAAGCAAGGAGAGTGCAGATAATTAGGTGTGCTTTATACAGAAACAATGCTTTACTTGTCTTACATCTTTCTACACAGTTTTAAAGTAAGGCATTTCCTTTCTTTTTATTCTGAACTGTTTTTTAAGGATATTGCAACACGAACAAACTTGGAAGATACTGCCACCAGGCAGATCTGTATAAAGCCCTTGATGACAGAAATAGTGTGTTTGTCTGAAGTTAAGAGTAGTCATACCTACTTTCTAGACTAGTAAAAATACTTTGTTTATTCCCATGCAGGAAAGTAGCAGACCTTCTTGCCACCCATTATAAAAAGTTTGGTCCTGCTTGTACAATTCTTAACCCCCTATCCCATGGACTGGTCCAGCAGTCCCACTGAGAGGCCCTCATGGGGTTGGGGACAGGGAGGAGGGTAATGGGGGTACCATCACAAGACTTGCTTATTCTGTGTATCTGATTATTAACAATAAATAAGTTAATAAAATAAGGTTTGGGGTTCCTGAGTTCAGAGTTTCCCTCATGTAACATAATTTATCATACATTTGAGTCCATGTGAAATTTCAGCAAATGTATATCATATAAATCAAGTACTCATGTGGCCTCCAGATGCAATCAAAAGACATGTTAAACACAAAATTAAAGGCATAGCATAGCTATTGCCATAACATAGTGCTCTCGTTTGAATGTGAAATGCTTCTTTTTTCAGTTTTTAAAAATAGTTTTCTTTATTGATTTGAAAGGATAGAGAGGGAAAGAGAGAGAATGGGCACACAGTAGCCTCCTGCCACTGTAAATACACTCCAGATACATGGGCCACTTTGTACATCTGGCTTTATGTGTTTACTGGGGAATTGAACCCAGACCATCATGCTTTACAAGCAAGCACTTTTAACCACTGAACCATTTCTCCAGCCCTGAGCTATGATTATTATTTTTTTAAGTTTTTAAAATTTTTTTTATTATCCATAATAAGATACATTTAATGAACCAATAATGAGTTGTTATCCCCAGTTCCCCAATGTCTCTCTTCCCTATCCCCAATCACCTGGATATCCTCCTCTGTGGGCAGTATGGATCAGTCCATGGGGTAGGGGATTATTGATAGCCTAGGAATCAGCCCGGTTTGAAATGTTTCTTATAGGCTCATGTGTTTGAACACTATGTCCCCTCTTGGTAACACTGTTTGGGGAGGATGTAGAACCTTTAGGAGGCAGAGCCTTGCTGCAAGAAGTGAATCCCAGAGGGTGGGTCTTGAGGTTTTATAAACCAACCCCACTTCCTATTCACCCTCTGCTTTCTAACTATGGATGCAATGTGAGCAACTGGTCTTTTGCTTCTGCCACCATGCCTTCCTGGTCATGATGAACTTCACACCTGGAAATATAAGCCAATATAAACCCTTCCCTCTCTTAATATTCTTATGGATGGTTATTTGGTCACAGCAACAAGCCAAGTAATGAATATACATAGCATACTATTTAACAGTAAAAAGAATTATAAGTAAAATGATTATATCTTCAAGAAAAAAGATAGAACACTTAATACACAGATCAGTAGCCTGATAATCTATTATCATTATCAAGCATTGTCTACTGTATTTGCTGTATTTTTATAGGATGAAAAGCTTAATAAGTTTAGTTATATGAGTATCACCAGAAACATGCAATGTTTTGACATTATGACAGATATAATATCACTAAATGATGTAAGTGTTGTGTTCCATTATAATCTTATGGGGCCACCAATGTAAATATAGTCAGTTGTTAACTAGAATATCATTTATTATTACATGATTGCATGTGTGTGTGCATACATGTGAATATGTATATAAAATACCAAAGAGATTAGTGCATGGTTTTACTGTTCACTTACCTACTAAAAGTCTATAATAATTCTTTAATGTACCACAAGGTTTCAGCATCCTAATATTCTTTATTCATTTGAAGAGACATCATTAAAATTCAATATGCAGACAAGCAAGCATGCTCTGTTCTTCTGAACCTAATTATCCAAATCCTCATTAACATGGTTGCACAAAGGGAGAAGCAGTATTCAATTAAAGTAATTATGAAGTCTACAGATTCCCCTGCTAGAGCACAAATGATTATATTTACAGAGGGCTTTCTGTGTCATTAACAAAAGCTTTCCCATAATAAATCTGGAAGACACAATACAAACTGCACAAAGTCTGGTAAATCTAAGCACAAAATCTCACCACCACTGAGATAAATAGGCATGAAACTCTTTTGAATAATTGTTTATAATAATTTCTAGAGTTATTGCTTAGTGGCTTCTATCAGTAGCAAGGTTTTGAGATTGATCTTTATTAACAAAGTAAGGTGAAAAGAAGTCAAATTTACACAGAGGTCATTCAGAAAATAGAGTCTTCCCACTCTGAGTTACAGTTTGGCATCTATTCTTCCTTACTTCAATTTTTTTAACAACCGGAGAGTCTAAAAGCAGTTGATACCAATATGGATTCTACTGGTTCAAAAATAATTTCTGGGGCTGCTGGAAAGATGGCTCAGTGGTTAAGGTGCTTGCCTGCAAAGCCTAATGACCTGAGTTTGAGTCCCCAGTACCAAAGGAAAGTCAGATGCACAAATGGCACATACATCTGGAGTTTGTTTGCAGCAGCTGGAGGCCCTGGTGCACCCATTCTCTCTGGCTGCCTCTCTTCTCTCTACCTCTCTCTGCTTGAAAATAAAGAATTAAAAATAATTTCTGGAAAAAATTGTTTTTCCATTAAGTTTATTCTTTAGTAACTAATATATTTGATTATCTTTCTTGCTGTTTTTTAAAAAGTAGTACAAAACCTTTACATTAGGTAAACAAAGATAAAGTATCGCTTTCTACCACAATTTTTCCCCAGTGAATCTGCAATGAATATTAGCTATCCATCATCTCGGTTAATCATCTTGGACATAAATTTCTCTAGTATAGCATCAACTTTTTTCTGACTTTAGACAATACCAAAGTAAGTGACGTCATAATCCGTGAAAACTGTCTTTAATTATACCTTTCATTTATACAATGTGATGATGAATATTTACACTAAAAGAGGAAGAAAGAAGGAATAAGCCAGAAGATGCTACCAATTTTTCAGTTCATTTTATGTTATAAACAATTTATGAACACTATCCCATTTATAATTCAAAACAATTACAAGAGTACAATTATACATTTTCAGAATATAATGAATAAAATAAAGAATTCGATATTTTTACCCAATCCTTAATGTTACTTATTGTATTTACTTGCTCAAGGGCACACAGGCAGAAAACAAAAATATAAAAACAGAACTACTGCATGATCCAGGTATACCATTCCTGGGTTTATCTGAAGAAAATGAAATCAATATAAAAAAAGAAATAACATATCTTTGTATGCAAGTTTTATTTTGACACTCTTCACAATAGATGAGATAGGAAATCAGCCAGGGATCCTGTTAACATGTGAATGAAAAAAGAAATAAATAGAATATATAAACACTACAGAAATTATAGAGCAATATATTTTAGGTTGTGAAAGTAAACAATTACCAATGAAAAGTGCTTGTACCCAGCAAAATTATCTTTTAAATTTTATAGATCAATAAGGATATTATAAGAAAAATATAAATTGAGGTAATTTATGACAACCAAACCAGCAATACAGAAAAGTCTTTAAGGAAGACTAGATAGAGAGAAAGAAGACAGTCTCATCCACGAGGAGCCATGCAACAATATACACCAAGAAAGGACCAGGGGAACTAAGAAGACCAGGAAATGAACCAAGAACATTCAGCACAACAAGCAAGAGAATCCCCCAAATTAATAGGTGAAAAGGAAATACAAATAACACAGTCAGTGAGAATATTTTCTAACAAAATCATAAAACATGTAAACTCAGAATAACTTTGTGAATAGCTTCAACTCACCAATAAAAAGACACAGATAGGCCTGGAGAGATTGCTCAGCAGTTAAGGCCCTTGCCCGCAAAGCCTAAAAACCCTGGTTCGATCCACCAATACCCACGTAAAGTCAGAAGCACATCTGGAGTTCATTTGCAAGTGCTGTAGGCCCTGGTGCTCCCATTCTTTCCCCCCCTCTGCTTGCAAATAAAAACCAATAAACAAAAAATTAAATAAAATAAAAAACAACAAAAAAGACACAGACCAACCAAAAATTTAAAAATCCAATTAATAGGTTTTCTCCAAGAAGCACACCAATCTAGTAAAGGACAACTAGTAGTGGGTGGCTTTAATAACCAACTATCACCAATTGACAGGTTATCCCAACAAAGAAACTGAGAAGCATTGGGTTAAATCACATAAATCAAATGGACCTAAAAGACATTTACACAGCATTGCACCCAAATACTGAAGCATGCACATTCTTCTCAGAAGCTCATGGGCTATTCTCTAAAATAGACCATATATGACAGCACACAGCAAATTTTAAAGATTATAGGTAGACTGAAATAATTATTTGTATTTGATAGGAGTACAACAGAATGAATGACAGAATGACAATTAGCAGAGAGATTATAAAACATACACAAACTTGTAGAAATTAAACCATACACCATTGAATTATGAATGATTCTTTGAAGAAACCAAGAAGGAAGTCTAGAAATTCTTAGTATCAAATTATAATCAAAAAAATCATACCAAGACATGGAATATAACAAATGCTATCCTAAGGAAATATTTGTAGCTTTAAGTGTCTATTTTTAAAGACACTTAAAAAAGCCAAAAGAGATCTGCAATAAAGCAATGACATTTCTTAGGGTCCAAATTCTTAGATATACATGGTCTATCAAAATTAAATCAAAATAAAATAAATGAGTTAAACAGACCTATGACAAACAAGGAGGTTGAAGCAGTTAATATTAAAAAAAAATTAAAAACCCTTCCAACGACAAAAAGCCCAGGACCAGTGGTTAATTGCATGAGAGCTTCAGAGACTAACAACAATGAATCTTGAGCTATTCCATAAATAGAAAAGATAAGAACAATATCATACTTCTTTTATCTAGCCAATATTATCCTAATATCTAAATCAATACACAAACACAGATCACAAAAATAAAATATAGACTAATTGCTCTGATGATCATGGACTCCACAATTCTCAACAAAACACTTGCAAACTGAATACAACAACATATGAAAATGATCATCCATCATGATCCATATTTTTTGCTGCCCTCTTCACAATAGATAGGAAACAGAATTATCCTAGAAGCTCATCAATGGATGAACAGATAATGAAGATGTGATACATATACATCTCAACATATATAGAGAGTTTTCTTAAGCTGTAAAGTAAAAGGAATTTGCGGAATTTCCAGGATAATAAATGAATCTGGTGAATATTATACTGAGTTACCCAGACTCAGAAAGACAAATTGGCACAAATTCTCTCATTGGATTCTGGCTTTAATGTTATAGGTATGTTTGTAAATTGTAGTGAGAGTCAGTAAATGTCGAGACCACATGGTTGTCTGTGGAGGGATAATACACTGCATTTAGAATCTAAAACATATAAAGTTAAGATTTCAGTAGCTAACTGAAAGGAAGGAAAAATTTGAAATATTCATCAAATTCAGTGAGTGCCAGAATAGTAGCAAAAACATCTTTAATGACTGAAAATTCCAGAGTTCAGGTCTTTAAAATGGATTATAGACACTATCTGCATAATGTTGAAAATAACTAGATATAAAAATGTAACTCAGTTACCTCTCTCATTGCTATGACAGAATTCCTGATAAAAGCAACTCGAGGAAGGAAGGGCTTATCTGGGTAACAGTTTGAGGGTACTGACCACCATCGTGGGGCGTCATGGTAGCAGGACGCTGGTCACATTGCAGTTGCAGTCAAGGAACATTGCTGTGCACTTGCTCAGTTCACTCTCTCTTATTCAGCCAAGTATCCCAGCCCATGGAATGATGCTACTCACAGTTCAGGAGGGGTCTTTCAACCTCAATTCACCAACTCTAGAAACCCCTTCATAAATATGACCAGGGATTTGTCTTCTAGCTAATTCTAGATCCTATTAGGTTGACAACATTCAACATCGCAATATCATTCCTCATCACTTGACACCCAAACATCATGTTTTTTTATGAGTTTATTATTTTATTTTCTCATTGGTAATTTTATTTTATTTTTTCATTTTTAAACTTTTTTATTGGCTTAAAATTATATATATTAACACAACAATATGCTCAGTATCATAGGTTATTAGATAAAGCCATTGAATCCATGATGACATTCCCTTTTATGCATTAGTTATTCTCCCCCCATGACTCTTACATTTTTTCCGCCTCCTCTTCTGCAAATTTCCCTGAGTCATAGTGGGTGAATTCAAATTTTCCATAGTTATTAGGTTTGTAAAATTCTCTAAATTTGTGTTTTGGACAATTTTGGGCACCCTTGGTGCCTCTCTCCATTGTCCTTCTGTAGGTTATCTGCCTTGCTGTGGGAATAGATGTTTTGCTCGTCATCCCAATTCCTTAGAGGTTGTTTTTGGGCTCTATGTGGATCGTCTCCTGCTTGGGTGCCTCCCCCTCAAATCAGGTCCCTTTGATGGAGTTCCATTGCCCCCAGTTCTCGTTGCCTTCTGAAAGATACAAACAGAGTCTCCAGCAGAGAGTGAGATTATTATTGGTCATTTGAGACAAATATTGCTAGGTTGGTGAGTGCCAAACATCATGTTTAAATGACAACTTCCCAGTCCTTCTCCACATAGGCTCATTGAAAATACTCCATAGCATTTAACCGTTCCGACACTATTTCAAAAGTCTAAAGTTTCTCCTGAAACTCAAAGCTATTGCTTCATTGAGAGTCCCTATAAAATTAATAAACAAGTTACACATTTCCAATGTTCAATGCCACAGAGTAAGCATTCCATTCTAAAAGAAAGACATGGGGGCATATCCAATAAAAAATCACCCATAACACGCTGTAATAAAACCGTGAGAACTATCACAAACATAAAAACAATGTCTAAAAGTAATTTCAGACTTGACAATAGGGAAAGGGAAAGCAAGAAGAAATAATTCATTATCAGTACATCTACGCTAAAACAAAAGCTGAAGGAAATACATTATACTGAAGAAAGTGACATCAGATATAATATAAATCTTCAGAAAGTAATGGATGTGCCTGCATACATGGTCTATGAGGGGAGATAGATAGATGAGAGATAGATTAGATAGATAATAGCTAGATAGGAAGATAGATGCATGCATATGTACATAGATGACATACACGTGACCACACATAGAAACATTAATTTATATGCACTTTTATACTTTATGTATGCCTTTAAAGCAAAAATTGTAATAAAGTTCTGCATGATAAAATATAAATAGGGCAATATAATAGGATAAGAGGAAATAGGATGGCAAGGGACCAAATGGAATTAAACTGATAAAAATTCCTATACTTAACAGAATTTTTATTATATTAATTTTAAACAAATCGCAAATGAAAGTGTATATTATTATTCAAAGAGAAACACGAAAAATATGGCAAAGTATGTATTTAAAATAAAGAAACAAACATGGAATATCAAAAATATTTGTAAGATTAAAAAAATCACGCAAAAAAGAGGCAAGAAAAGAGAACTGAAATCTATAGCAACTAATGCAAAGACAAAACTACTAAAAATAACAATAGCTACAGTATTTCATTAAGGGAAAACATCCTAAAAAAAGAGGAAATGGGTTGAATGCATCAAAGAGGAAACAGAAAGTGAAAAGATGTTTGGTTTGTTAATTTATTTACTTGACAATTAACATACTGGAACACAATGTAATTGGGTGATACACCTCTACGATGCCTTCTTTTATCCCCTTTCTTCCTCCTATCTTGTTCTGAACACTTTCTCCTAACCAACAAGTCTCTCTTTTATTTTGATGGCTTTTTTATTCATGCCTGCATCATTCACAGTTAGATGTTGGTAAGTTTAAGGCACGAAGTTGAAGAAAGTGTTCCAAATATTACATTTTTGGGGGCTCTATAGGCTTTTATTTCCACTTACATCCAAATCTTAAAATTTGAAGTCAGTATCCACAGATGAGAAAGGAGATGCAGTGTTTGTTTTTCTGAGCTTGAGTTACACATAATCGGACATAAAGTCATTAACAACAAATCTCAGAAAATTTAAATAACTCATATTTTATCTGACCATAATGTGATAAAGCTAGACGTTAACAGTAAAAGATCTGATTTAGTGTTGAGTATTCTGTAGCCTCTGGATCTCTGTTTTGATGTGGTTTGAGTGACTACTTGTTTCTAGATGTTTCAAACCTTTAGATTTTGCATTTAGGTCCATAACTAATTTTTTATTAACTTTTGTATTATAATGTTTGTTATACATGTAGGTTCCTTTTGTGTATATAATGCAATTATTTCATCCTTTCAAGATTGAATTTCACATTCAAAATTAGCTAAATAAGTGAGATATATTTCGGGACTCTATTCTACTCTAATGTTTTCTTTCTCTACTTTTATAATTATGTTATGTTGTCTGTATCACAGAAGCTTCCTGTAAACATAATGGGGAAATTTGAGAGTGATAGATTATTTTTGTTTTGACATGTCATGTTTAGAATAATGTAAGCTAACAAATATTAGTTTATTTTATATAGTTAATACTTTAGTAAGACTTTCAAAATTCTATGATGTCAAAACATATCCATATATTCCACAAAATAAGTATATAAACTAATAAATTTTTTAAGTAGCGTGATTGAATCTTTCCACAAAGAAAGCATCAGTCCAAACAGCATATTGTAGTCAATAAATATATGCAACTACTATTTATTGATTAAAAATGAAATAAAAAATGATAAATTTTGGGCCCTAGTCCTAGAAAATTTTGATCAAATGATAAAAAGAATAAAAGTTACAAATATGGTACAGAAAAAATCATAATTTATGTAAACCATATTATCCCCTGTATTAATATACAGTGTAATATTCCAATAATACTAATAATATGTAGTAGTTGATATTAGTACTTAAACAAAGACATTAACAAAATGAAACAGGGTTGAAGAGTTAGCTGAGTGGAACAGTGCTTGCCTAGAAAGCATAAAACTCTAGCTTCTGTCCCCAGCACTAAAATTTTAAAAAAATACCATATTTTTGGTCCTAGATGAAAATGAAACAGGGAAAAAGACAGGTTGAGCAAAAGAGCTAAATTAATTTTGGGTACTCTAAACCATTTCAAATGAGGCCAAGAGGTCCCTTAAGTAGAATATTCTGTAAGTGGCACTGGTAATGCCAAGAATCTATATCTAAGAATAATAGTTTCATGGTTTATAAGGTCCTCAAATCTAATTGGACACCACACCAAGAATAACAGTGAACAAGTCAAGAAGTGCATGAGTAGGAGGGAGAAACTTTCCTTTGCTTTTGTCTTACCTGGGTGTTATTTAATATTTCTCCAAGAGCTGCCTCAAGATCAATCGAAGCAATTGCTGTTATATAATATAAATCTAATTTAAGAGTTGTTATGGAGAATATTCATGATAACTGAGAAACATTGTATGTGGGGGAGGGCAGCTTCAGTTTATAACACAACTTTTATTTTAATATAGTTTATAAGGACAAGAACACCATTTCATTTATTTTTGACATGTATTATTGGTTTCATGCATGTGTATCATATATTTTGATTGTATTCAATCCCTACTCCCCTCTCTTATTCTCCTCCCACTCCCACTAAACATTTCTTCTTCACAACTAATCCCCTCCCTACTTTTACACTTTTTTGAGACTTACTGAGTTCAGCTAGGGTTGCTTGCATGAGCATGGGAAGGAGGTTATAGACTGGAATACAAGTAACTAACCAGTGGCTGCACACCTGAATACTACAGCTCCCTCTCCTTCCCCCAGCAACTATTAACTGCAAATAGGTACTGTGGGGTGGATGCTTATAAATCTTTCTCCCATTCATAATGAAATGTTGAGGGCTCAGTCTTGTGCATAAAACTATAGTTGATGTGAGTGCATGGGTGTATATTATATGTATATGTGCATATGTATATCTACATGTATGTGTGTATACAAATGCATATGACCTTGGATTTCCGTGCCCCTCCATGAATAAAAAGTCTACGACAAGTGAAAGAAAAAGCACTGTATTTTAGAAGAATTAAAAACAAGCTTTTTATCTCACAGGGACTGACTGAGGCCTTCATGAACCTACATTGACTACCATAACCCTACTGAGGAGGGCCCCCAGGGTAACGGGAGTTTAGGTGAGGGGACAATATGTATGATCTGTTTTAATATATATGTAAAATAAAATTAAAAATAAAATATGCAATATAAGTAAAAATAAATGTACTCAACAAAAAACCTTTTTAAAAATATTTTTATTTCTTTGCAAGCAGAGAGAAAGAGAGAAGAGAGTCAGAGAAAATGAGTGGGCCAGTGCCTCCAGCTGCTGCAAATGAAATCCAGATGCATGTGTCACTTTGTGCATCTGACTTTACGAGGGTACTGGGGAATCAAACTCAGGTCATAAGGCTTTGCAGGCAAGCTTCTTAACCACTGAGCCATCTCTCCAGTCCCTGAAAGCTTTTTATCAATAATTTTAATACACATATTTACTTTGATCATAATCCCGTCCCATTTTTTGTCCTTCCTCCAACACCCCATCCACTGAACCCCTTCTTCTTTCAAGCCAGCCCCTCTTCTATTTTGATTTTTTTTCTTTTACTTTCCTCCTTCTTCCATGATGACATGTTGATGATACCCATGTGGTGCAGATAAAGAGTGACCCACTGTGAGCTCATGAATGCAATAGACACTTCATGTCTGAAAGACAGTGTTCTAAAACTTTCCCGCCTATCCTTTGACTCTTCCATGATTTCTGCTGAGTACTCAACTGTCACTGCTGAGCACTTTGACAAGTTTAAATTTCCTGAGTAGCACCGATATCTGCTCAAAGAAACCTCTCTGACTCTGGTAGTTTGAATGTTGAGGTTCTCTCATAGGCTCATTTGTTTATGATTAAGCCTTATCTTTGATCCCCACCTGGGTGGGGGTGGGGTAGGACTTTAGGAGGTGGAGCCTTGCTAAGGTTATCACAAGGGGTGGACCTTGAGGTTTATTAGTGCAGACCCCGTGGGTGTTCACAGTGAGCTCCCTCTTCCTTTACATAGACTCCTTTAGGCTTCCTCCACTGCAATGAAGGGTCCCTCGAAACTGTGAGCCTGAAAGAAAACATTTCTGTCCATAAGCTGCTTCTGGTTGGGTGTTTTGTCCCACCTATGAGAAGGTAATTGCTACACTGACCAAAAGTGAGAGCCGCACTAATCTATGGACATAAACATAAATATTCAGAGGGTAATTTGATGAACCCAACATATCCACTTAGCCAAACAAAAGTAGGACCTTACTAGGGCCTATGACCTTCCAAGCCACAGGCTTTTGACTAGGTCTTCAGGGCCAAGCATGTATTCCCTCATTTGGAACAGCACTAAGATTCAATCTAAGAGCAGTTGGTTGCCCCCATAACAGGGTGGCATCCTGCCCAGCACTTTCTAGTACTATGACAGCTAGCCAGATTCCCATCTCTCTTCAGGCTTGATTTCTCAACATCCTGCTTGTTATGTCTTCAGCAATAGGGTCGTACCATCAATTTCTTTTTTTGGGAGACCAAGGACATTAGTAACAGATCCTTTTATTTAGGATCCTCATAGTATCCCTGACCAATAACTCATTTGGGCGTTATCAACCTATGCTTTCTAGACACACAGCATTCTACATTCTCACAGGGTATTTCTGCCCAAAATCTTATTTTTTTTTAATTTTTAAATTCATTATCAGAAGAATAGTTTTCCATATGGCTTATTGATAACATGTTAAATTTGGGACAACCCTCCCCCACCACTTCCTCATCTCCACAGCTGTCCCCTGACCCTCCCTTCACTCTCCCAGCATATCTACTACCCCCCCTTTCCCCTCTCGGTACTTTTCTCAATTCCTCTACTATTGATTCTTACTTCAACTTACATGCAGATCTAACAATTTGAAGCTAAGAATCCATATATGAGAAAAAATATGCAGCATTTGTCTCTCTGAGCCTGAGTTAACTCAGTATAATATATTTTCCAGATTCACCCACTCTCCTGCAAATTTCATAATGTCATTTATCTTTACAATTCCATTGTGAGATGGACATCTTCACTGTCCATTCTATTTCCTAGATATTGTGAATAAAGTGGTAACAAACATGGATGACCAAAAATCTCTACAATAAGGGCTAATCAGAGATGAAGATGCCCTTACAAAGAAAAAAAAGTATTAATAAAAGTCATGAATCCTCTTTGATACATCAATAGAGTGTTCTAAAATTCGCTAGTGACTCTCAGAGGGTTCTCATAGGACTCAGGAAAAACCATAATTAAAGATTTTAGCCTAGATTTTATCTAGGCAGGTAGTATAAATATTATGAAGATTACTTTTATCTCTGGGCTTTATCTTAAGAAGCCATGACAATATTTTCCTTTGGGATAGAGTTTTATTATACCTGGGAATTGCTAAGAAGAGAAAGAATGATAAAGGAAGAGGCAAGGTTAGAAAAGAACTGATCAGCATGGGAGGCTGAAAATCATTAGATTCTTCAGAATTTATCTTCAGTTATAATACATTTCAAATTGTCTTATTCATTTCCTATTATTTAACATCTCTTTTTAAAATTTTGGCAAGTTTTTCAATCGTTTTTTGAGACAGTGCTTCTTACTCAGGTTAGCTTTGAACTCCCTATGTAGCCA
This sequence comes from Zapus hudsonius, assembly GCA_004024765.1. Lineage (NCBI taxonomy): Eukaryota > Metazoa > Chordata > Mammalia > Rodentia > Dipodidae > Zapus > Zapus hudsonius. Next base: position 17,307 of record PVHP010019702.1, read on the forward strand.
AAGAATTTCTGAATCCTCCTGCCTCCACCTACCAAATACTGGGATTAGAAGAATAGATCACCATACCCGATTTAGGTGGTACTAGAGATCAAACCTAGAGCTTCATACATGGCAAGGCATTCATTCTGCCAACTGAGCTGCATCCCTAGCCCTTGATACAGCTTTTAAGCTATTATTTTCTTATAACTTAGCAATTTCATCATTTTTCTTCGGTGCACTTAAATTCCAGTTAAAGTAGGTTGCCCATTTATGAACTCTAGTCCTATTGCCTAGGACTTTTAGGTTAGCACTTGTAAAAATCAAAATAAAATAAAACACTTCTTTTAATTTGGTAATATCAAACAACCCTCACATATTTAATACGTGCATGTTAAATTACCATAATTATCAAACACTGCCAGCTAATGTACAAAACGGTGTCTTCCCATTGACACTTCCTCCTTCCTTCCTTTACATTTTTGATTTTAGTGTCTACTTTTCTTTAAAATTACAAACTATGTTACAAGGATACACTGGTGTTTCGGATGAGAACTAATACTGTTTATGGAAGTAACTCCCTAAGCTCTTACCCTGGGGCCAGTGAACATGTCCAGGAATGTGAGTGGGCTCAAGTCACTGGTTATGAGTATAACCATACTGTACCTCCAAATAAGTATCTTCTCGCCCAAGCCTTTGTCTTCCCTGTGGGAGGCAGTTTTCATATTCTGGAGGACTCCCCCTGATAGCTTTACCCTGGTGAGCTAGAAGAAACAGAAACTTCTTATCTTTAGCATCTTTGTGATCAAATTATAGAATTGCTAAATTTCAAGGGGCAAGGTTTGGAAAAGCAAAACCATACACAGAAAACAAACAAACAAAGATACAGAGTTAGATATTGGAGGGATGAGAGGAGGGAAAAAATGAAGACTAGAAAAATTCTCAGACCAAACACTCTGAGTATAAACAAAAATAAATGAATGTTCTGAAAACATGATAGAAGGAAATACAATCATCAGCTCAGAATAAACCAACAGGCTATTGACCAAACCAAAATGGGCATTTTAGGCCCTAGAAAGAACTCACTGACATTCATCTGAGGAGGCAACATGAATGATTGGGCAAAAGGCTAATGCTGATAGTGGATCACCCTTGTAGGCAAGCAAACACAGGGAATAGTTTAGCAACCCACAGTAAACTCATTCTTTTCCAAACAATGTACTTACCGCTCTGGAACCTCCACCTGTATCAAACTGCATGACAGCTAGCTGCTTTAAACAATGGGAATATGCTCCTCCCCTTCACAAGCTCTTGGGAATGCTCCATTCCAATTTAAACAAATCTAAAATATATCTGGGATTGGGTGGCAGGGGGTTGCTTTGGCCTGGAATGGTTTTGAATACACTCTTAATAAGACAAACTATGTCCTTTAAATGAAATTTTAGGGAAAAGTTCAATTTACCATCTTAGTCCTATGTATGACATATATGTATATGCCCATTTTATACATTTATAGAGCATACGTAATAGTCAAATCAGATGCATCATGGGAAGGGACATCATAGTAAAGTTTATATAACTCAAATCTGTCAATCAAAATAGAACACCACCCAAATTACACTCCTTAGCAACTGTTGTGGTTTGAAAGTAAAATGTTTCCCATGGGCTCATGAATTTGAACACTCGGTTCCCTGTTGGTGGCACTTTTCTGGAAGGTTGTGAGCCGATTAGGAAGTTTAGTCTTTCTGGAGGACGTGGATCACTGGGGCTGGTTTTATAGCCCAGCCCCACCTGCTATTTGTTCCTGGCATCCTGTCTGATGATGTAATGACCCTTTCTCTGCTCCTGTCATGCTGGTCCTACTATGATGGGCTCTACCCTCGAGAACTGTAACATGAATTAAACCCATTTCCTTCCAAATGAGCTGCTTCTGGTCATATGGTTATTTAAAACAGTAAGAATGTAATTGAAACAGATAACCGCTACTGGGAGTGGGGTTGTTGCTGAGATAAAACCTGACTATGAGGTTCCTAGTCTTTAGCAACTGATTTTCAGGAGGAACATGGAAGAATTTGAAATTCTGGACTCGAGTACTTTGCAGTGCTGCACACAGAGCTTACTGGGCCATTCTGTGGGAGTCTGAGAGACCAGAAAGGCTAGAGAAATGTGGGCTACACAGGCTCAGCTCATGAGGCTTTAATATGCTAATCTGGGGTGTCCTTGAGAGTGACAGATCCTTTCTCTTCTCTTCAGGATCTAGAGTGTTGGACGCTCTCAGTCACACAATGCTTCCATGAATGAGTGGCCTCAGGTTTCTTATAAATTCTAAAAATGTCATTCACAGACCATAAAGGGTTTTTATAAATTTATCATTATAAAGATTAATAAGAGAAGAAAACAATTATCAATCAAGGTTTATCTTCTCTAGCATGAATAAGTTATAAAAGCAGCTAAAATCTTTTATAAAAAATTAATGTCCTAAAACCATAAAATTAATGTTATTTTAATATTCAAATTAAGAACATCACTTCATTCTAAATGCAAATAAACAAAAATTGAGATTTGTTGGGCTATTTCCTACTGACAGCCATGAGAAACTAATCACAGTATTTTTCTCAGTCTTTAAAAAATGGATCACTAGCATCTTTCATATTCTGTCCTGGTCATTTGTCTCTCTTTCTGCATCACTAATTGCTACCCAATTCACAGTGAGCAAGTCATTTTGCTTCCTTATTATAAGAGAAAATAAACATCATAGTACTCACCCAACTTTCTACCCCAGCTTTCCATCTGTTTAGCTGACTCCTGCTTTCAGGACTGCATCCCTGCTTCCTAAATAAACCTTTCCCATCTCATGGATGCTGCTTTCCTGGCTGTGTGTTGGTTGGCTTCGTTAGATTGTATGTCAGTTATATGCTTAAAGATGTGGTTTATTATACATTAGTTTTCCTAAATGAAGTTATTTGAAAATGTAATACAATAAAACATATTAAAATATATAAAAGCTACTTTTCTACGCACACACACACCAAACCTATTTCTACCTTTAAAACTTGAACCTTATACATTGGGAGCTAGATAGTTTGTGTCACTCAAATCCTTGATTATTTAAATCAAGGGGAAAGGCTGAATAGAAGACTCATTAAGGGTCACAAGGGGCTAATTTCCTTAATTCTTAGGAAAGTGATGTTTGCCATAATAGAGTAAGATTTATGAAAGAATGCAGGACTTGAATCAGGTTATACAGTATAGTTAATATTCTGTATCAAGGTTTCATATATTTGATAAATACTATATACAACCAGAGGAAGCTTAGTTAAAATAAGATTTGTGTGTTTTGAATATTTGGTTTCCAGGGAATGGAGGTGGAATTTTTGGAGGTGGAACTATGTGGTTGAGGGTGGGCTTAGGCATGTTACAGAAAGCTCCCCCTTGGCAGTGTTTGACTCCCTCTCCTCCTGCTGTTTGCCATCTGCTGAGGCCAGGAGGTGATGTCCAGCCTCTGTTCTACCGTTTTCCTCCTGCCGTCATGGAGCTTCCCCTCTAGACTGTAAGCCACAATAAATAGTTTTTCTCCCATCAGCTGCTTTTGTTTGGGTGCTTTGTGCCAGCAACAAGAAGATAACTACAATAAATACAAATTGATCATTCCAAAGCTAAAAGTCTATCACACTTTGAGGCAAAGTTGAGATCACGTATACACTAGAGAGCCAAACCAAATAGATTACCCAACAGCAAACACTCATCAGCAGAGAAGACTAAGGAAGTCTTTCATATTTTATGTAGAAATGCTCTGAAAGCGTGTAAGTCTAAGCTGCAGTTGAAGCTACCTACCTCTTTACAACCATTACTGGAAACTCCAAACAAACCGCATCTCATTCTTGCATAAAATTTTAGATATGTATATGAGATTGAAGAATCTCTTATACCAGACTGACTCCTTCATAATGAAGATGTTAGGACAATACGAGATATTTGGAGAAGTTTTGGGGAAAAGTGCTTTACTGAAATGCATGGGATAGAGATTTCTACAATGAAGCATGAGGAATTTTGCTAGGGATAAGTTTACAAGTTAGGATATTATAACCACAAGTTAAAAATGTGAAACCTTTGCAAGATTCATTTTTCCTTGTTTGGGTTTGGATGATACATCTAAAAGTTACACCCTGTAAGGAAAGCCCATGAGCTCCAGATTCAATGAAATTGTGGTAACTATGAATTAAATTACTGAGAAATATTTTCATATTGATATTTACTTAGACTCTTGAGTCCTCCTATACAAATTCTCATTTATCCATAAACAGATTCTACATTTTATTATGATAATAGAAAAAATATACTAAGCTCTGGAGAGAGTAACACTTGTTTTTGCAATACAAATTTAATGTTCAGACAGCATACCTTTGTTATCAGCTCTGAATGCAATAAGGCTTGGCATATATTTTTCTAGAAACTTGGCTCAGGAGAAATCAATAACCACATTAAAGAAGATGTTTTAGAGTTTAAAAATATGTTAAATCAGATTAGTAAAGAAGAAAATATGGGAGATTGAAATAGCCATGGTCTTATGCTCTGTGGTTAAAATTATCATATCATATATATGTGCACTGAAAAAATATTCTTTCATCCAAGGAACTGAAATGAGCTTTGAACGTTTTTATATGGCCATAAGATGTGTTATATTTTATGTTAGGTTTAGGCTAGAGAGCAGTTTTCTGGGAGTGTCAACTTCTTCGTAGTAACTACAAAGCAGATTCCTGCTTGACCTTGCCTACAGAGACATCTGCTTCACATTTCCACTTCCATCTTTGACTTTATACACCATAGGAAATAGTGATTTACTTTGCTCTTGTTATTGGACATTTATCAAGCACTCTCCTCCATTCACAGCCCCATTCATTCAAAAATCATGTCCGTACTAAATGTAGTGATGAGAAAATGACTTTCATATGGTTTACAAATATTACTTTTTCACTGCTTTGTCAAAATTTTTTATCTAGCACACAAAGTAATGGGTTTCATTATGATATTTTCATGCTTCCCCCTCTTCATAGTGTCTGTCATGGTTTGATCAAGGTGTCCCCCATAAACAAATGAATGTGTTCTGGTTGATTGATCCCCAACTGATGGCAACTTAATACATGTTTCATTCTTGGGGACTCTTCATTATTCTGAAGCTACGGATTTAGATGGGTGTTGTGTAACAAATCAACGGTGCTTTTCATTTTCAATTATCTTTAACTATTAAGCTTTATTATTTATTTATTTATTTTCAGTGCTTGGAATTAAAGTCAGAGCCTCACACATGCTATGCAAGTGCTCTATCACTGCACAACATCCCCGTCTCTTTCTAATATTTTTGAGAGAACATATTCAGGCAGGCTTGAAATTGTGGTCTTCCTGCCCTACTAGCCTCCTGAGTAGCTGATATTACAATCCCATGTCACCAGGCCTAGCTTATACTTTACTCAAGCGAGTCCACTGACCACAAACAAATTGAACAATAATAATAACAACAATAATAATACTAACAACAGAATGAATAATAATTATTTTCAAAAATTTAAGAATCGTCTTTACCTTCTGCTCTTCTATAGCAGCACTTCAACCATATCCCACCTAAATAGAAAATGTTTTTATTTTCTTCAATATAGTCCCTGAACTAGAGCAATAAGACAAGAGAATGAAATAAAGACATTACTAATAGAAAAAGGAAGTCAAGTTATCCTTTTTTTTTTTTTAGATGACATGAGCCTACAGTTGGAAGACTAACCATTCTGATAGAAAACTCTTAGATTATGTCAATACTGTTGGCAAAATAGTAGTACATATAACATCAATACACAAAAACCAGGACTGTTTTATATGCCAGCAACAAACTTGTTAAGAAAAGAAATCAGGGAAAATCCCATTCATATTAGTTTTAAAAATACCTAAGAGTAAATCCAACCAAAGAGATGACAGTTCTGTAATGAAAACTTTAAAAGACTGAAGAAAAAAAAATTGAAGACAATTGTGGAAAATTGAAAGACTCCCCATGCTCCTGAAATGACAGTTAATATTAAAAACATGACATACTATTAAGAATAATATATAGATTTAATGAAACCCCATCAAAATTCTACTGAGGTCCTTCACAGAACTACAAAGAAAGAACACCCTAAAATTCATATGAAAGTGCAAAAGTCTCTAATTAACCAGACTTTATATATATTATTTATATTGGGATATATACATATATACAAGTATAATTCTAATATTATCATCAAAGTAATTTTCCCAGAGTATACATCATCATTAAGAATTTACACATAATTCAGTTATTACAACCGAAACAACCAAAACTCTAGTTTCAAATGTTAGAGAAAAGGTGTTTAGTTTTAGAGCTGAACAAATAGATCATTAATTGCAGTCTTCATTAACTACACTAGGTCCAGGACCTCTTTCCTCATGGCTGATTAGTATCACAAAAACACAGAGTTTAAAGTAGATTCAGTATAGCAGAACCCAATTTAAACCAGGTCATAGTTTACTTGGGGGTTAAAACAACTTCCTTGAATCATACTCCCCTCATTTATCTGTTCCAGCTAATATCCAATTCCTATCGTCATCCCTTTTCTAATCTTTAAAACAAAATGACTTTTAAAAAGCAGTGCTCTGGATTAGTCAGTGACAATAAGCAACATCATAAGGGTGAAGAAATGAAGACAAAATGATATACTGAGAGGTAAGTAACTTGAAGCCGGTTGAGCATCACCTAAGCATTTTATTTTTCTCTATATTCACACAGCTTAGGTTTATTTTCTTCTTCAAGACCATTATTTAAGACCATGGAAATAAGAGCTTGTGCTTCCTGTGACCGTAACTCTGAGAGAGAAACAACGATTGCTTTTACCTACTTTCAATTTTATCAACCTTAATCCATTTTAAACAGAATATCACAATGAAGAAGTATAACAGTAGATAGAAATAAATATAAATATTTCTCTTAAATCTAACTTCTGAAATGTACATATTTTATATACAAGTGAGAGTTACATTATTAGTTTTCATTACTTTATACATAAACTAATTATGTTAAAGATGATTTATAAAAATTATTCATTTTATTTTATTTGTTTTGATTTTGTTTTGTTTTCGAGACAGGTTCTATTGCATTACTTTTTCTGGGAAGATGTAAATAGACATCATTTCACGTCAGATAGGTCACAAATGAAAAAAAACAAATTATGCTTCCACCATAGTACAATTTATAAACCAATCTTTTTATTGGAGTTACTTACGGAGCCCAGGGGTACTTTGAAAATCATGGGTGAACTCCAAACAGCGGCATGACGACCAAATCATATTCCATCATGGGTGGTACCTCATTGAAGCTGAATCATAGATTCCCCATTTCAGTTAACCTCCCACTATAGATATACTCCAACCTGCCAAGAACACTTCCCGCTGAGGGGCGACAGGAAAGAATCCCAGGCAGGTGAGGGTTCCTATGACTCATGGCTCCTTCTTCTATTAAAATATGTATTTCCATTGTCATTGCCATATTCTATTCTGGAAGTTATACAGAGGCTTCATTTTGAAGCTTGAGTTTCTGGACCGAGGATGTAACTTTTGAACTACACACCTAACAATTTATAAACACAACTAAAAACAAACAGCAACAAAAAAATGAAATAATCCCAGATGTGTAAATTCCAACAGATTAACATAAGAAACATGAAAAGTTTAGGCAATTTAACGCTTCTGTAATTTACTAATCCCACAGTTCTTAAAAGAAGAAATACAAATGACCAATGAAGATCTAAAAAAAAAAAACAATTATTCAACATCTTTAGCCATCATGAAAATGCAAAGTAAAACTACATTTAGATTCTATCTCAACATAAGAGTGGCTATCCTCAAGAAAACAAATGAATTCCAGGTAACAGGTGTCAGGATAGGGGCATCTCATCAAAGAAACTATAGTGGAAATAAGAGCCAAGGTAACACAACATACACTTATTTTATGGGAGAAGATCTATAAAGGAATTTACCAAGCCAAGTGAGATCACCTTAGAGAGAGGGAGTTGCTGTTAGTGGGTGCGGATTGGCTCCAGCTGCCCACTGGGCAGTGCTTTTCCATGTTCACAAGAGCCTTGGAAACTGCTGGAAAGGGCTTCCTCACATGCATACACCAGCCTTGCAAAATTAGAAAAACCCCATGGAGAAGACTGGGACCACCTGAAAAAATGCACATCCTTCCTGCCGGCACATGACAGAACAGGGGATGCAGGGATTGCAGGAGCCCAAGGCTCTCACTGGCCCCTCACTCCCTCAGCACTGATGCTGGCTGATGAACTCCTGCCAACCAGCCAGCCACAAAAAGCCAAGCCCAAAGAGCATCAAGGAGAAAACCAGGTGATTGACAGAATCTCAGTCCCAAAGATAACTGCGCTGATCTCCACTGTGGAATACACCCCCCCAAAAAAAAAAGTTTATATAGGTTAGAACTGGAAGGACCAATCATATTGCCCATATCAGGTCATGTTGTGAAAGGAAACTTAACAGAGAGGGAAATAATTCACAAGCCATCCCAAGGAGGCAGCATACTGAGGTTTTAGATTTGATGTACATTTAGTACACTTTGCCTGCTTTTGTTTATTTTTAAAAACTACAAAGCAGCTTTAACTCTCACCCACCATGACTCAGGGAACTGAGCGGAAGAGGGGGTGGAAAGATTGTAAGAGACATGATGGGGGAGAATATCCAGAGACATTGCCCATCTCAGTAACAACATGCAAAGGGGGTTGGAACTGGGTTGACTCCTAGGCTATTCACAACCTTCTATCCCAGGGACTGACCCAGACTGCCCACGGAGGAGGATATCCAACTGACCAGGGACAGGGAAGAGGGAAATAGGGGAATTGGAGACATCAACACATTATTCCCTTATTAAGTGTATCTAATTATAGATAATAAAAAACTGTAAAAACTTTAAAAAAAACCCTTTTTATTACACCCTCCATACATGCACACAAAGTATCTTGATGGCAATCGCCTTGCATTGCCCACATTTGTCCTCCTTCCTGTTTCTCCATTCCAGCGCCTTTCTTCATTACAAACTCTGTATCAGTTGACATTCCCACAAACAATGGAGAAAGGTTTCTTTCCGCACACCTTCCACTGTATTTATTTAATTTGATTTCTTGATGATAGACATTCTGACTGGAGTCAGATGGAATCCCAAAGGAGTTTTAATTTGCATTTCCCTGATGTCTAAGGAGGTAGAACATATTTTTAAATACTAATTGGCCATTTGTATGTCTTCTTTTTTTTTGAACTCTCTATTCAGTTCTATAGAGCATTTTTTGGTTGGATTGTTTTATTTCTTACTTAGTTTTTTGAGTTTTTTGTGTATCCTAGATATTTAACCCTCAGTTAGATGTATAGCTTACAAAGATTTTTACCCCATTGTGTAAACTGCCTCTTTGCTAAATTCACAGTGTCTTTGCTGTACAAAACTTAGTTTTATTTTTTTTTTAATTTCATGAGGTCCTATTACTTATTTCCTTAGTGACTGGTGTTTTAGTCACAAAGTTCTAGGTCTATATGTTAATGTTTTGCCCATACTTTTTCCTGTAGCAGTTTCACAGTTTCAGGTCTGATGCTATGATCTTTGGCCCTTTAGAATTGATGAGAGAGAGAGAGAGAGAGAGAGAGAGAGAGAGAGAGAGAGAGAGAGAGAGAGAGAGAGAGAGAGAGAGAGATCTAGTTCTATTCTTCTACATATAGATATCTATAAATAGATTTTCTCAGTGCCTTTTATTAAAGGGGAGGTCTTTTGCAGTAAACACTTTTATCAGTTTGGCAGAAAAAAGTCAGATGGCTCCAGTTCCCAGGGTTGATATTTGTGTTTCCAATTCTGTTTCATTGATGTCCATGTCTGTTTTACACCAATGCCATGCCATTTTGATATTATGGTTCTGTAATATACCTTAAATTTAGGTATCATGGTATCCACAGCCTTATTTTTGATGCTCAGGATGCTTTGACTATTTAAGTTTATTTTGTCCTTCCAAATGAAATTTAGGATTGTTTTTCCCATTTCAGCGAAAAGGGTATCATTGGAATTTTGATGGATACCACCTTAAATCTTCCTTTGGTTACATAGCCATTTTCACAACTGATTCTTTCAATCCATGAACATGGAATGTCTTTTCATTTTCTAGTGCCTTCTTTGATATCTCTCCTGAGTGTTTTAAAGTTTTCATTGTGGAGTTCTTTTACTTCCTTGGTTGTGTTTATTCCAAGGTATTTTTTGAGGCAATTGTGAATGAGATTATTTCAATGATTTCATCCTCAGGGTGTGTATTGGTATAAATATAGGCCATTGACTTCTCTGTGTTAATTTTGTGTACTACTATTTGCTGAAAGTGTTTATCAGATTTAACGTTTTTTTCTGGTAGAGTGTTTGGTGTCCCTTATGTATAGAATTATATCATCTGCAAACAATGATGATTTTTCTTAATCCTTTCCTATTTGTATCCCTTTCCTTTGTGTCTCCTGTCTTATTGCTCCAGCTAAGAATTCTAGTACTATATTGAATAAGACTAGGGAAAGTGGATACCTTTATCTTGTTCTTAATTTTAGCCCAGGCTGGCCTCGAACTCCTGATCCTCCTGCCTCCGCCTCTTCAGCAATATCCTACCGGCGTGTGTCACCACAACCGGCAGTTTTCCCCATTTAGTATAATGTTAGCTGTGGGTTTGTCATACAAAGTCTTGAGATATGTTCCTTCTATTGCCAGTTCCTTCAGAACTTTTTATCATGAATCGATATTAAATTTTGTCAAATGCCTTTTGCACATCTATTGAGATGTCCATGTATTTTTTGTCCTTAAGTAAATTTATATTGTGTATTACATTTATTGATATGTGTGCATTGAAACATTCCACATCTGTGGAATAAAATCAATTTGATTATAGTGAAGATCTTTCTGATGTGCTCCTGTATTCGGTTTGCAGTAATTTTGTTGAGAAATTTTGCAGCTATGTTTATTGGGAAGCTTGGTGTGCATTTTCATTTTGTTTGTGTCTTTATCTAGTTTTGGCATCAGAATAATCTGGCTTCATAAAAAGAAGTTGGTACTTATTCTTCCTTTCCTATTTTGTGCAATAGTTTGAGAAGTATTGGTGTGAGTTCTTTGAAGTTATAATAAACCAGTGAATCCATCTGGGCGTGGACTTTTTTTAGTTGAATATCTTTTATAACTGCTTCAATTTAATTACTCCTTTGCAAGGATCACTGAAAGTTTGAGGTCAACCTGAGATTACATAGTGAAGTCCAGGTCAGCCTGAGCTAGAGTGAAACCCTACCTTGAGAAACCAAATGAAATATTTTTATTTGTTTGCATATGTATTTGCAAATAATTTGCATATATATTTTATTTGTATATATGAAAATAAATAAATTATTTGAATATATTTATTTGCATATATATGTAGAGAGAGAGACAGACAGAGAGACAGAGAGAGACAGGGAGGAGAGTATGGGCATGCCAGGGCCTGTAGCCACTGTAAACAAACTCCAGGTGCATGTGCCACTTTGTGCAACTGGCCTACATGGATACTCGGGAAATCAAACCTAGGCCATTAGGCTTTAAGGCAAGTGCCTTAATTGTTGAGCCATCTCTCCAGCCCCTCATTACTTCTTACATGTGTATTTAAAAGTGTTATTTCATCTTGGCTTAATTTTGGTAGATCATATGCACCAAAAAATTTATCCCTTTATTTTATGTTTTACAATTTAGTGGAGTATGTTTTTAGTATTTGCACTTGTGATTTTCTAAATAGTTTTGGTAACTATTGTAATGGCTCCCTTGTCATCTCAAAATTTATTAATTTGGGTCTTCTCTTTCTTTGGTTATTTAAAAAATATTTTATCTGTTTATTTATTTATTTATGAGAGAGAGAGAAAGAGAGAGAGAGAAAGAGAGAGAGAGAGAGATAAAGAATAGGTGTACCAGGGCCTCCAGACACTGCAAACAAACTCCAGACACATGCACCACCTTGTAATCTGGCTTCATGTGGGTACTGGGTAATTGAACTTGGGTCCATCTCCTTTGCAGGCAAATGCCTTAACTGCTAAGCTATCTCTCCAGCCCTCTTTAGTTATTCTTGCTAAGGTTTTATTGATATGGTTTATCCTTTCAAAGAACCAATCTTTATTTCATTGATTCTTGTATTTTTTATTTCTATTTTATTAATTTCTGTCCTGAATTATTTATTTCCATCTGCTTGAGCACAAATTACTAATATTACCTTCAGTGGTAACACATACTCTAAATTCTATACATACTTACCTACAGCAAAAACAGGCAAAACATATTAAAGCAGCCCCCCAAATAACTTCCTTAATGGAATGTACTATGTGGACATTTCTAATGAAGATATGAGTCGATCTAAACTGAGCTTGTTAAATCACAATATGACCTGATAATGTCACTTAGGCAATATTTATAAAGTCTTTATTTACTATCAAACAGTTGGCTTTCATTGACTTTGATACATTTGGCCATAGAACTTAATGCTTTTAAACATATAATCTTATTTGTAGTTCTCATTTATTGGAGCCTGTTATGATATGGATGAGTGTTTTCCCTGATCTATATGTTTCAAAGGCTTTGTCCCCAAGGTGTTGATATTAGGAGTTACTGTGGACTTTTAAGAGGTGAGGCCATTAGGGAGATCTTAGGTCACTGGGCGCATGCATGTTCTTTTTTTTTAAAAAACGATTATTGGGCTGGAGAGTTGGCTCAGAGGTTAAGGCACTTGCCTCCAGTGCCTAAGGCCCCGGGTTCAATTCCCCAGGACCCACATAAGCCAGACCCACAAGGTGGTGGCCCTGGTTCTCTCTCTCTCTCTCTCTCTCTCTCTCTCTCTCTCTCTCTCTCTCTCTCTCTCTCTCTCTCTCTCTCTGCTTGAAAATGAATAAATAAAATATTAAAAAAACAATTATTTAGTGGGACATGTTTTCTCTCTCTCTTTCTCTCTCTCCCTTCCTCCTTCCATCCCTCCTTCCTTCTCACTCACTTTGCTTAAAGTTAGTTACTAGGAGATGCAAGATCAAGGTTCCCAACTTGAAAACCAACCGTATCTGCCCTTAAATTTTCCTAAACTTGATTTCTGCATTCAAAAACATTTGTTTATAAAAACTTTTTATTGGACTTTTTAAGTTATTTGTGTTGTTTCTTGTACTCTGTCAGTTTCTTATCTCCATACTAAGGCATAAATGTTAGCAGGTCAGAGACTTTGTTGTACAATTAGGAACCAAGCATGAGTTTGTAGAAGGGAGATTACTGCTTGCCATGATCTTAATGCTGCTTTGCTCCTCTAAATCTCTACTTCCTGGAGAAAGTGATAATCTCTCTGATGTCATATACTGTTTACCTTGAATGTAAATCATCTTCTAGTGGTCACCTGCTAAACTGAATATATCTCTTATCCGATTATCAATAATTTTTGTTGAGAGACAATGAAAACATGAATTAACAGTATTAATGAAGTGCTTAATAAAATCTGACACCCTCAAGTCACAGCCAGACAGAAATTTAGTTCCCATAGAAACAAATTTTTTGAATAAGGTCCTGAATATTATCAGTCATGATGTTGTCAGTAAATCTTGCTTAATTAGGTACCAACTTCCCTTAAAAGCTATAGAATAGGTGATTCTCTCTGAATATCAAAGAAACCTTGCCAATTTTAAATAAGACAGGTTTTCTTAAAGTTGAGTTAAAATATTATACTTTAGACTTTTACTTTTTCTGTAATCTTTCCATCTTCCTGCCTCCTTGTCAGCTTGCAAAAGTCTGCTGCATATCAAAGACAAATGAAATAGTTCTGTTACTGCTCACAATATATTGTACACTTGTTCTTTCATAATTTGTGTGTCATCCTTGCACAGGGGCTATGCTAATCTTCTCTGCATCGTTCCAATTTTAGTATATGTGCTGCTGAAGCAAGCACTGTACACTTATTCTTTGATGCATCATTAAAATAATGAAAAACTATGGTCTGACTTTGAGCAGATCTTACTAAGCGAACACTCAAAAGAACAGAGATTTGAACGCCGCATACTCTCCCTCATATGCGGACCTTAATCAGGATAAATGTTTTCTTTATGCAGACTTATAGAAAGAAGTGAGATGTTAGGAATGAGGGGTAAGGGAAGGGGGGAGGGGAATGACTTAAGCAGGAGGCCAATCCTA
>PVHP010019703.1:0-31469 GCA_004024765.1 Zapus hudsonius
CAGGAAAATGGAGCAGAAGCAGCCCTTTACTTCCAGAAGTTATTCTTCACAAACTGCCAGCATGCTTCAGCCTACAGCTCTTTCCGTCTTTCCTCCCTTGAGTTTTTGGACTATCTCCTGTAAAATAGGCTAATTTGCATCAGACAGGGAATTTGGACTATTCCATTGATTAAAAAAATGTTGACCAGAATAAAAAAAAATTGTAAACATGTTCTTAACTCAATGTTTTTTTTTTAAATTTTCTTGACTTAAACGCATTTCATCCATGTAGAACATGTGTGTAACTAACACAGAGCTCTGAGAGGTACTGTCTCAACTTGTACAGTTCTGAGAAAGAGGTCCCAATGGGCGTTTTATTTTGTTTTGAAATGGAAACAGCCTGCTTTAGTGGCTGAGTAGTTCTCATTGCATTGTATCTGTTCATCTCAGATGTAGAAGCATTGCCTTAGAGATGCTACAACTCAACAATCAGTGAGAATGGGATGAATGAATGTGTAACGGGACTGCAAAGATTGGAGGGGAAATAAGATATTATACCGTTCTTAAGCTCTTTGACAAAGACTAACCCAGTACAGAGGATATGAATTCACTAGTATATATTTGATTTTAGCTTGAATTTGAAACTATTTTCCTGGTAGTTTAAAGCAGAGTATGTAACTTCTGTATTAGTCAGGGTTCTCTAGAGGAAACAGAGATGATAGAATGGATTATAATAAAAGGGAATTTATTGGGGTAGTTTACAACAGTCCAACAATAGCAGTCTGCAGGCCCACAGGTGAAGAAACCAGTAGCTGTTCAGTCCACGTGGCTGGAGGCCTCAGCAGTCCCAATCCAGCCCAGAAGGCCTGATGGCTTCCTTGGGAGCAGCTGCTCTTCAGTCCACAATGTGAGGCTGAGGAAAGATGCAAGTGCAAGTCATGAACAAACACCAGCAGCCAACAAGCAGAGAGGCCAGGAGAAAATTTCTTCCCCTTTATATAGCCTTAGGGTGGGGTCTTGCAACCCTTCTCCAGACTTAATGGCTTCCTGAGTCTCTGGAATTTCCTTTCTGCACTACCCACACAGGAAAGGATGTTTAGTTCTAGCTTCTTTGAGCTTCTTTACATCCTGCCCCCTACTGAGAGGCTGCCTTCCTATAAACGTCCTTAGAGACGTACCAAAGATAACTAAAAAGATCAAGTTGACAACAAAACCAAACCATCACATAAGGTATTTAGTTAAGTAATTGTAATTTTGATAAGAAAAAAAAGAATTTTAATTCAATTTTGGCAATAGTTTTCCATTTATTCATAAACTTAATAAGATGTATTGAGTACCTGTAAGGTTTTTGGTTTAAGAATTATGGATTGTGGGCATGATAAATAAAAATATAGTCCTCTTTAAATTTTTAAAATATGCTAATTATTTACAAATTAATTTTTTAAAATTGTTGGCGTGTTTTGGCTTGTGTGTTGTATGCATGACTAGTGTGTGCTTGTGGGTGTGCATGACCGATGCACCCACATGCAGAGGCCAGAGGAGAACATGAGGTACCCTTTTCTATCTTTCTTCCTCGGTGCTTCTTTGGGAGAGAGTCTTTCATGGAACCTGAAGCTGCTGTTTTTATTTTTGGTGATTTTTTTTGTGGGGGATGGGTCAGACTACCTCATCTGTGAACTCCAAAGGTTCTCTTGTCACCCACCCTCACAGGACTGTGGGTACACCTTTGTGTGGTCAATATCAGTCTCTTACTGTGTGAAGGGATTGATACCAGGGCATCTCATCCCCTCTCAGGCCCTCATGCTTATGCAGCTACCACTCTCACCTGCTGGGCTGTTTCCTCAACTCTACTAATTGTTTTTTAATGGTTATTTCTGATTTCCAATCCTGAAGAATTATTAAAAAAAAAACAGTACACCTGTGTCCAACAATGAGTTCAAGCAGAATGTAGCTTTCTAAATGCAGGGCCATTGTCTCAGTGTAATTATTTAGAATTGAGAAAATGGATATATTCCTCTTACTATGTGCCAACCTCTTCTCTATGTGATTTGCAAGAGTTAATTCAAATTTATAGTCCTGCCTTTACAGATAAGGAGCCAAAGGCATACAGTGGGGATTCTTGATTCCATCCCAGGTGGTTTCTTTGCCAGCTCTGTACCCTTCACCCCACACTGTGCTGCTTCCCTGAGCAGACTTTTTTGATCTACCTTAATTATTAAGGGGAAAATCACATGGAAGTAAGGAGTGAGGTAGTGATAATGTGTCACCTTGTATCAGTGTGAAAGTGACTAGAGAGATCTTTAAAATGCTTATAAAAGAATTTTCAAAGAAATGTATTAATAATAACCAAAATTAAAAACTAATACTAATATCTGTCAATAGTAACATGGGTTTTGAAAAAAAACATAACAATGAATTATTACTATACCAAAAAAGTGAAAAGCCTAATACTTGATTCACAGCAAGAGGAAAAAAAAAAAAGCGAGAAATTTAATATTAAGCAAAATAACCCAAATAAAGCTATGAATTTTGCTAAATTTTAGATTTGTGGTGCTGTATTATTCCATTTTTATAAATATAAAAACTTTGGTTGTGCAACACTAATCTGTGTGGTCAGAATTGGTCTATATGGTTACTTTAAGGGAGGAAGAAGATGACTTCTGAAGAGCTGGCAATGTCCCCTCCATTCCCAATCTGTGTGGCTCTGAGTGGGGATCTTTGAGATCTGAAGTTGTGTATTTTGCCACTTTAAAAAAACTTTTTTATTAATAGTTTATTCATTCATTTTCAAGCACAAACCCTTCCCATCCTGCACCAACTGTCTGGGTATGGTGGTAGGGCTCTTCAGGCATGGAGGGAAGAACGATGTGTTCAGAGAAACCATAGTGATGAACAAATTTAGGGCTCCAGCAATGTCACTTGAAATGATGACAGGGATTCAAGTCCAGCTCCGCTTGCAGCTCCTCTCAGGACGCTTAGATAAGAGTTACACTCTCAGAGTTAGCAGTCGCTCTCTCTCTCTTCCTCTCCCTCTCTAGCTAAGAATGCAGGGGCTGAGTGGGCTGTGCCCTAGAGGTGAAGTAAGGACATTGATTAAACATGGCTATGGAGGAAACTCATCAGCTGACTTCAACAGGAACATCTGTGAGTTCATATTGGCCAAGTCCCTAGAGAGAATCTTCACTGCTGAACGTGCGACTTCCCAACTGCTCGGGCCAGAGGCTCAGAGCTGCTCACATATTTTGAGATGCATTCTGCTGATTGGATTATTTTTAAAGCCTATTTCTTATCTAAAGTATTTCCTTTAATTACTTCCTTTTGGCCTGATGTGGGGTCTCAGAGAGGTTGTTCGCAGTGTAGAATCACAGAACGATCTGCTCCCAAATGGGAAGAAACCACAGCACTTCTGGTTGTGAAAATTGCACTCCATTTGGGGAAAAGATTGTGTAAACCATAGTGATACCTTATTATTTTTCCGGTTATTCTTTTGCTTTCTCTCCTCCCCTTCTTCCCTTTCCTTATTTGTTGACTGTCTCCCATGAGTTACAGACTGTTTTCAGATCTACTGTCACAAAGACACTCTGACCTTCACTGTGCACCTCTTCATCTATCCCAGCAGTGGTGTGGAAACCATTAGAACTCCAGGCCTGATAAGTGATTTTATAGAGGTACACACAGGGTTACAAGGGAACTCAGAAGGCAGGAAACTAACTTAGACATGCTAAGTGAGGAGACTTGACTTGAAGGACTTGTTGGCTATAAGCGGACTCTAAAGGTAGTGAGATGTAGGTTGAAATGAGAATATCATGAACAGAGGGGTGAGGACAATGTCAACATCAGTGGAGAACTTGAACGAGAAAGAACACTTGCTCTTCTAGGCGATACACTCATGTGGTCCCATCTCAAGGGAGTCGTTCATAGTTGTGTGTTATGCTCTTTAAGGAAGAGGATTAACTCATAATTGTCAGTCCTCTCACAGGCTTGCATAAACATCTGATCTAGAGCTGTTTTAATAATACCTATACAAATATTTTAAATGTTACATAGACTCATTCTGTGTAGTCCAGGCTGGCCTGGAGCTCTTGATTTTCCTGTCCCAGTCTCTAGAGTGCTGTTGGGATTTCTGGCACACACCACTACACCCACCAGTGGTTTGTGATTTTATATGTGGAGTGTAGAACACCAAACCCTCTAAGGAGTTCTTCTGCTTATAAAGGCATTGCTGCCACGTACTTACCCCTAGGGGTTTCGTTAAGGAGAGCTGGTTGCCTCAGTAGGAAATGCAATCCTTTGTATTGATTCACAAAGATAAATTTTACAGCTGCCATGTACCATCTTTTCTGATCTTTTTTTGTTTTGTTTTGTTGGAGGTGGTGCTGTTGTGGAGAGAGCTGTGGAGTCAATAAACAAAGTTAAGTCAGTGAACAACTTTTCCTTTCCCCAGCACGATCCTGAGCCTCCCCATAGGTCGTGCCCAGGGGCTTCCATTATCTCTAAGCAGCACACACTCTAGAGCATCTTATTAATGATATTTAATTACATTGAAATTAATGATGTTTTTCATCTGATCCTGAGCAGATTTTACAGCTGAGAGATAAGCCCGGTGACTTTAACTTTCCTGTCTCTCCAACTCAGCAGGTTAGAGCTCCTTTTATCTCTGTTGCCTCTCGCTTTTTCCAGGTGTCCATCTCTCCACCTGCACTGCCTCTCTGAACGCTCCCTCTCCCCTTTCCAGTAATAATTAGCTCTCCAAGCCACAGAAATGATCCATTTCCACACAGGAATATTGATAATGTGCAGTTTTTACTCAACAGAGGTTAATTTGCATATATCCCGGCCATAACTTCATTAAGTTTGGAACATAGAGACTGTCAAATGAGCACTATCTGATAGCAGCAACAATGCAATAATTTTAGCAGTCTCCAATCTCATCATTGTATACTTGAGTGCACTGGGTTTTGCTGATGAAAATCTTTACAGAATTGGAATAGAGTATTCAATTCTCAGATTCAGGAATTGTTATTATTTCCCAGTGAAAATTATGGGGATTGTAATAGGATTTACCGACCGATCTTGAACTATTATTGATGATTTTTGTTTTGTGTGAGCAAAAAAAAAAAAAAGGAAACACATACATACACACAACAGGGGAATTAAACATCTCTGTTGTGGACTGTAATATAATAGTATTGACAATGAAATGTTTGAAAACTGAGGCTGAATACTAGGCTATCCATGGTCCCCTACCACAGAGACTGATACAGACGGCCCATGGAGGAGGATATCCAGCTAACTGGGGATGGGGAGGGGGGGGTAATGGGGAATTGGGGATAACAACTCATTGTTGGCCCACTAAACAATGTAACTCATTATGGACAATAAAAAAAATTTTTTTAAATTTCAGTTAGGAGGAGAAAGTTCAGGGAGATCTATATGGTGCCTGTAGTTAATAACGTGTACTGTGCACCGAAACTCATCAATGTAGGTACTAGGTGTTCTCATCTTGGTTCCATGGGGAGCATGTATTATAATAGGCATGCTAACAAGCTGTATTTAGCTTTCCAAAATGTAAACATGTATTCAAACATCATTCTGTATCTATAGACAATTTTATTTCTCAGTTAAAAATTAATGTAAATAAAAAACCAAAAATATAAAACAATTATTGAAAAACAGTCCTATACTCAGGAACATATATTAAAACCTGAAAAAAAATTGAGTAAAGGGTATGATGATGAAGTGAATTGGATTGTGAAAATTCTTTCAGAGTTAAAAGTCTCACACTATTTAAAAGTCTTAAAGAATAAATTGCAAATATACTCTTTGGATGTTTTGTTCAGAAAATGGTATGAAATGTACACCTTGATGAATGCTTCATTGCATTGACAACCCAGCCATTGATGCATTAGGGTGGAAAGTAGAAGCATTACATCAAATGATTTCCCTATTTATTTCTTTTTCTTATCTCAATGTCTTCCGTAATCTCCTCTCTGCCTCCCAACAACAACAACAACAACAAAATAAAATTTAAAAAAGCCTAAATAATTTAAAACTGAAACAACAGCAACAAATAAAGCATTTCCTTTCCTTCAATCATCAGGCAAGCTTCAACACATGCAGGGTTGAGAATCCTCCAGTTACTTTTAGATCGGATCCCAGGGCTTACAGTTTTTTCCTATTCCATACTTTCTTGACTGATTCATTCATTCCATCATTGAGCATATGTTCATGGGTATCTTCTATATACCACATATTGTGTAGGATAGGCTCTGGAGAAACAACAGTGGGTTAACCATAGACTCTACCTTTATGGAAACTATAATCCAATGGAGACCAATGTCAAACAGAAATATGAGATTATAGCAATACAGTGTTAAGAATAGAAGGACATGGTTCAAGGAGAGTTTATACAAATGAGATTTAACCTGATGTGAAGAACCAGTAAAGGCTTGATCTAAACAACCACTATAGGTCTGATTGTCAAAGGACGAAATTTTCTTGTCTAGTAGAAGATGAGGAAGGTGAACATTTCCAAAATGGAAGTCACCGTATGTGCAGCCATCCATAGTGGGGGTGTGGGTGGTAACATTGCAAGGCAGTCATTGTAGGAGAAACCTCACACTCTTCAGGAAAGAGCTTGGCTGCCTGTGCCTATTTCTTCCTTTCATTGTTGATGAATGTTGTTCACATTCCTTGAGGTGAAAACGTTCTCACAAAGAGTTTGGTCTCTAAAGAAGAATAGAAAGTTCTGGGGCATATGTCCTGTGCCAACCCTCTTGTTTAGTCAGCCTGGATGAAGCACCAGGGTATAGAGGTGCTTTCTGGAAGTGAGCCATTAGAAGTAGTGAAAGGGGCTGATGTGTCCAGTCACAAGCTTCTAATTGGAATCACACATGATGGAGTCTTAGGCTTAGAGTCAGAAGCTTGGGCTCTTCAGTGTGAATTTACTTTACTTCTCTTGACTCTCAATATTTCTTGTGGAAAATTATGGTGAGGTTCAAATGAGATAGTAATGCTAGGAAATATAATACATTTATCAAACGAATCTCAACACAAAAACCCCTAAGCTCACAATACCATAGCAGCCTCAATACTTGCCCACCACGACTCAGGGAACTGAGTGGAAGAGGGGGCAGAAAGATTGTGAGAGCCATGGTGGGGGAGAATAGCAGAGACCTGGCAACCCTCAGTAACTACACACTTGAGACATGAGAGCCCAGCTGAAGAATGAGCTATCCATGGTCCCCTACCACAAAGACTGATCCAGAAGGCCCACGGAGGAGGATATCCCTCTGACTGGGGATGGGGGAGGGGGGCAACGGGAAATTGGGGATAACAACTCATGGTTGGCCCACTAAACAATGTAACTCATTATGAACAATAAAGAAAAAAAAAGAAAAAAAAATTAAGTGACCAGAGTACCTTTTTCATGTAGGTTTAAAAATAATGTAATGATATACAATTGGTCCTTTGCATCCTTGGGTTCCATATCTATAAATTCTGTCAATGTAGATCAGAACTGTTCGGGAAAGCATTGCTTCTCTATTGCACATGTACAGACATGGTTTTACTTGTCATTGTTCCTAAAGCAATGCATTGCAACAACCATTATATTACAGTGATATTTCATGAAGAGTTGTAAGCAATCAAGAAGTGATTTAAATTTATGAAAGCAACGATGAGGTTATGTGTAAATACCACACCATTCAGTACAATGAGCCTAAGCAGGTTTTGTATCTGTAACAAATTCCTCGTGGATACCAAGGGACCATGTACGAAACTAATGGTTGGCCTTGACTACTTGTGCTAAGACACTTTACCCCTTTGAATAAAGTAAATCTCCATTTGGGTAGTTCTGCTCATCAACTTCATCCTATTTAAAGATTTATCTCAATTCAGTACACCTGTGTGGCCTCTATTGGTCATTATCATAACAAAATGGAATCATTCACTGAGAAGGTTCAGTTCTTCACAGACCTTCTCCTGAAATGTCCAATATTCAAAGGAAAGACTCCTATATGCTTTAAAGAAAAAAAAATAGCCTAAACACAACAGGTCTTTTCCAGTTCACTTAATAATGAGTTCTAAGACACAGTGGATCTCAGTGCTACTGGGAAGAGGGCTGGGTTAGTTACTTTTCCCATTGGTCAGACCTAATAACTGGTAATAGGCAATTAGAGGAGGAGAGTTTACTATCTGTTCACAGTTAAGGAATACAGTCCATCGTTGTGGGGAAGGTGTGACAGTGGGGGATGGATCTGTGATGGCAGAGTTATAGCACAAGACTCTTGGTCAAATCACAGCAGCCCAGGAACAGAAAGAGGTGAACTGGAAGTGGGGTCAGGCTACAGCCCTGAAGCCACTGCCCCAAGTGACCCACTCTCTCTAGCTAGTTGCTACCTTCTAAAAGCTCTACAACCTCTCTACAAATTGCTAACAGCAGGGGACCAAGCGTTCTTACACATGGGGACATTTTGTATCCAATCTATAGCAAGGAGGCATTTAAAATCAATTCTTATGCTAACATTCCATACTAATGATTGCTATATAATCAAGAAGTGTCAGTGTCCTCAATTGTCCTGGCTCTGTTTCTTATGGACTATGTGACCTTGAACAAATTACTGAGACTTTCTCAACCTAGCCTCTCTTTTGCAAAATAAAGGATTCCAGGAAGATATATATATATATATATATATATGTATATATATATATGTATATATATATGTGTGTGTGTGACTCTATCTCTCTCATACATATTAAATACTACTTGTTATTATACATGCCCATTTAACTTAAATTTATAAAAGTATATTTGCTCTCCATGAGTTTTTATACTTTATCTGGCTGCATCAACTTATTTCTTATTTTTTATTGATTTTATTAATTTATTCATTTAATTTAAGAGAGAAAGAAAGAGAGAGAGAAACAAAGGGAGAGTGAATATGGGTGTTCAGGGCCTCCTGCCACTGCAAATGAATTCCAGACACATGCACCACTTTGTGCATCTAGCTTTATGTGAGAATTGGGGAATCAAACTTAAGCAGCCAGGCTTTGCAAGCCTGTGCCTTTAATCATTAAGCCATTTCTCCACCCCTCAACATTTTAATTACAATAAAGAGCCACCAAATTCTGCACTGTTCAAAGCCAGTAACTGTTCATAACTTATGAAATGCTTGGATTTCTTTAATGCTCTGAGAGCGAGATCTATCTCCATTACCTGCAATTATTTCAATTCAATAATTAGGTATCAATCTTATGAGTCATGATATTGCCTTATATTGAAATATAAGGAAGAAAAATGCTTAAGAAAGGGGAAAATGGGAATGAGATATTAAAAGTTCCTTAGTCAATTCTGAAATATATTTAATGTACTTGATCTTGAAAAAAAAAGATGATTCAGGGAGGAAAAGGAGAGATCTATTAAAGGGGGAAAAAGTTTCTTAAAAAGTTGAGAGGTTCTTTTTATTTTAAGTCTTACTGCCAAGCCTTGGCTCTTGGCAAACATGGTTAGCCAGCTATAAAGATGTAACGGAAAATAGTAAAAGCAATGAAATGTACAATTAAGGATCACACACCCAGATATCTTCTAGTTCATTAGTCATCCTCCTATCTTAGCCCAGATTTCTCAATCTCTGCTCGTTACTCGCAGGCTCAGACCAATGATAAGGTTCACTCTTTTTTATAGTGATTCTTTGTACAAAACAACCATCTCTTAAAGATGAAGTTTAATGCTCCCTCAGGAAATGCTATCCATTCTAACCCCCTAACCCCTGTAACATTTTCTTTTTCTTACTGAATGTTAAAGTCAATGGGATTTTTTTTTTCCACCAGCAGAGGGAGGTCCAGCCAAGTTGTGTGAAATCAGTGCAAAAGGGGTGGTTCTAGGATTTGTTTTTTTAGTGTCTTGACGATTCCCCACCCCCCACAGGCTGGATTCAGAGTATAGAGGAAATCACTAAACACATGGAGACAGATTCATCCATCCATTCTTCCAGCAAATATTGAGTTGTCAGATGAGCTAAGAGGCAAAATAAAGTGAATAAAGAGAATCTATCATGGGGAAGGCCTCTGCAAACACATCTCCTGTAATTACAAGGATGTCGCCATAATGTGAATCATCCCGTCCAGATCGGTGAGGGGAATCATGGATTGTCTGTGAGTACTTGAATAATGAGAACTCACCTTCTCTTCTTGAGTGCCCAGTAAGCTAAAAAGGGTGGAGGCATAGTTTCTTAAAGTATGTAGAAGACACCCCAGAGACCCTGGAGATTTCTGATCTTTTCTTCAGCTGCATGATTCTGGGATCTAAACCATGTTAATGATCTGGACCCTTAGTTTCTGTGGTTATCAGTGAAATGATTTGGTGGCTAAGCATTTTGTTTTCTTCCACAAGTGAGGCCTAGAATCATGGCAAGGAGACATGGCAGCGGAAGGGGAACTGTGGCATAACAGGGATTCAGCTAGTGCATTCACCTCCTTCCCGCCTTTAACTCCCTCCCCTTAGTCCCTTTCTAGGTCTGTGACACTCTCCCCGCAACCACTCCTCAAATCACTGTTCAATATTGATGGCTCTAGGCGCTGAACTGATAAATGATGATAAATAATAAATGTTGGCTGGAAAAATAGATTCATGGATGAAATGGATGGGTAATAAACCTCACATTTTGTTGGTGGAAATAGTTTGAAATTTCATTCCAATTATGAAAATATAAACCATACCAAATGGGTTTTTTAGGCATATCTATGATTTTTATTTCAAGTAACGGCCTTCATCTTGCAGAAATCTGTGGAAAGTTTAGCTTCCCCAAATCCTTCCTCTGAGATTGATTCATCTAGCAAAACTGTACCTCTGGCAAAATGTTCCAACAGAAAAGAGCGTGGATTAGGTGGGAAGAAGCCAGCAGAGAAGTCTTTGAGGGGAGGGTATTTGAGGTCTCACAACCTTATACACTCTTGGTAAGTCTGGATGCATTGATTCTCATGTATCGAACTTCAGTTAGATTCTTTCTTCTTGACCATCTTGCTTAACTTGCAATGTTTTATCCCATTCTAATCCTTTCTAATTTACATCAGATATTACTTTCTAACTTGTATAACAATATGTGACTAGGGTACATAGACATTGACCAGCAGAAAAAAAAAAAAAACATGTGTCAGCACTAGTGATAAGATTCAGTGCTATTCACTTTGATCTGCCTTCATTCAAAGAAAACTTATTGTGATTCTATTTTTTAAAGATGAGACCATCAGATATCCACTAAGCTGCCCACATGGCTAGTGTCACAGTTAATTTCATACCAAGATCAAGTTAACTTCAGTATCTATATCCTTTTACTTCATTCCCTCCATGAAACTAAACACTTGGTAGGATAAATTCTTTTTAGTCATCGGAAAGTCCAGTGATATAAAGATAATCATAAACAATCCATTTATAAATGATCAGTTGATTGTTAATCAACTGATTTTTTGGTCTATGAAAATTTTAGGATCTATATATGTCTTCAGCTACCTAATTTCCCCATAGGTGTATCAAGGACTCAAGGAATATGGGAACTTATTTATTCTGATAATATTTTACGCACATACTATGAATAAGCTTTTCAGACCTTGGGGAAAACAAAACAAGCACTTTATGATATGTGAGGTCAACAAAAGAGATAAAAATTGACATCCTTGTGGAATTCTCATTTCTTTTATTGTCTCAATTATGACTCAGGTGGAAGTAAATTATGCCAAATTATGTGGATAATTGTCTGCAAATGCCATTTCATTGCTTCTGTGGATTTGATCATCTTACACATCCACTGGGACTCCATATAAACATTCTTTCTAAAAAAGGATTAAATTTGGAAGGTACTTTAAGTGAATTTTTTTGGTTCCTGCTGTTTCTCAGTGGACTATGCTGAAGAAATAGAATTTCTGCTGTGGTGAATGGTAATGAACCTTTATGTTACAGAATTCTGTGTGAAAGAGGAAATTCTTAACAATGATTGTGTCTCCAAAGTTTTGAATTATTTAGTGAGTCAAAGATGTATATTGTTTTGCTAATTCACTCAGAAGGCACAAGTATAAACAATATTCCTCGAGGCAATCTATATGCACACATTGAGCCTCATGACATGGAAGATTAGCAAGAGACTCTGGGGAAAAATAATTAGGTGCTTATGGAAGAGCTGGTCTGAGCAGAGCACAGTAATTTTCTTTTAATATTTCAGACTATAACTGTCTCCCATCACTGTGCAGTACACATTGGTAGAAAGGGTGCTTGAATAGGTCTACTTATTATGAATGATATATATTTTGGGTATATCATTGGATTCCTCAGATTTAGGATTAAGCCTTTGTTGTTTTGGATGAAATTTACGACATCTATGATGTTGTGTTAGTCAGTTTTGCATTATTATAAGGACACCTCATGGAAATGATTTAAAATAGAAAGATTTATTTTGGCTCACCGTTTCAGATGATTTAATCCATGGTCATTTGGTCTATTGTTTCTGGGACCGAGGTAGAGCAGAGCAATGGGGTGGTGGGATTATAAACCAGAGGTGGCTGCTTACCTTTTGACTGTGTGGTCAAGAAAGAGAGAGGGTGGGGAGATTAAGGGACTGGAAGGGATCAGAGGCAAGGAATGTCTTTTTAGGTCATGACCCCTTCTTTGGCCTGTTTTCTCCTACTTGGCCCCATATTCCAATAATTATGAATTTATCAATGGATAATCTGCTGATCGTGTGAGATCTTTTGCAATAATTCACTTCCCCATGAATGAATCTGCCAGTTGAGGGACATATCTAAAACATAAGAGATATATACACCAGTTCAATTTATACAGGAATGAATTCAAATAGTGTGACACTGAAGTTCATTGTATAGAAGAACTGATGAATTAGAGTCTCACATTTCCTAGATATGCACATCACACACAGAAATAAAACCTTATTAAAATGGTGGGGGTGGCTGGGAGTCTTTGCTTTCTCTTGGGATGTTGATGATGCCTTAGAGACACTGAGGATTATTTGTGAGCCAACCTGATGGACTGGCCATTAATCACAACTCACAGCAGCTTTGTTGTCTTCCTTTTATTGTTGCACGCCCAGTAATTTTAATTAAGGTTTTAAAGAAGCAACTTAAAATTTATAGTTGTAATTGAATGCATTTTATGAAGGAAGTATATGCTACAGTGGTGTTCAGGATTTGAGATTACATACTTTTCACTTGAGACATAACATTCATAGACGTTTGGGCTCATGCACACGTCTGGGAGACTCCTTCACATTATCTTATTTGCATCTTAATACCTCTATATGTCCAATGGGCCATACCAGTGTTGAGGATATACTTTCATAGATAATTAAAGTGAAACTATCACAGTGAACAAACTTCCTCTCCACTCCCCCACTGAGACCAGACTCAAAGTCTTGTAACACAGCAGGACTCTGAGCACAAGAAATCCAGTTCTTAGTATCTCAAAGAAGTGATTTTCAATTTATCCTTTTTAAAACCTCAGATCCATTGCCTGAATTATCATATATGTTCAAATAAACCAAATGTTGTCAACATTGGTACAATTTCATGTATAATAAATAACAGCAGGGCTTTTGACAAGCACATATGTTAAGGAATTCTGTCTCAGGAGGTGCATTGAGAAGTACTGGGATCAGTCTGCCGCTCTAGCATCATCCAAGTCATTTTAGCAATAATATTATAGTGATTTAAATGTAAGATTACAAATATGGAATTAAGTTAGTTCAACTTTTTTTTAATGGACTATAGCAGCATCCAGTACACAAGAAATGCTCAACAGACTAATGAGATTTTTAATGACCTTTGTGTAGGAATTATATCACACCTGTTAGGGTAAGGTAGGAAATTCCCGTCCACCTTTAAGAGACAAAATCAGGAATCTGGATACCTGAATTCCTAAATCCCAGTACCTTCTTCACTGTGTGAGTTTGGTTTACTTGTCTTGGTCCACTCTAAACCTTACTCTGTTAAGTAACTCTAATCCTTAGTTTCTTCTTCATCTGTAGACTATGAAAGAAATAATTGTTTCTATCTCAGAGGTTGTTGGGATAAGTAAATAAGACAAGCATAGTAGGGCACACATACGTGTGGGAATAAGAGGCTAGGTTATCAAGCACTTACAGCATTCTAAGAATAGTGTGTCAATTTATTTTGTCTTCACAATGATCCAGTGAAATAGTTTGTGATTATATTATTTTATAGTTGATGATAGTAGAGTCTGGAAAGATTCAACCACTTGCTGTAGTTCACAGAACTTGAAATTATAAAAGATATGATTAAATGCCAAGTGTCTTGTTCCAAATCTTGTGGGGGTTTTTGACTAAATTCTGCTAACTGTACAACTGTCAGTTCTATAGCAATGACTACTAATACCATTCTTTATTGATATTTGTGGTAAAGCTGACAAAATTAGGAAGAATTATAGTATGAGTATTGATAATGATTGATCTAGCCTGGTGAAGATGCCCTGATTCAGTATGAGTGAACTGGTAGACCCGTGGGTGAAGGAGTTGAAAACCAAGTTGAAGCTGGATGTTGAAAAGAACCTAAAAAAGATTTTTCACAATAATGAGATGGGGAAATGGAGACAGGGTATGAGACCTTTGTGGTAAGAGAACAATTGTCTTGCATGACTATTTAGAATACCATATTGAAAACTTATAAGGAGATCACACAGAAGTACACTTGGATGTTAATGCCTTCATTCTCTGATCAGTTTTCTTTGTGTTCTACTCACTATAATGCATATTCAGAGGATAGATAAAGCAAGTCTAGTTAGTTCTGTCCTCAGGATAACAAATACATATATGTCTATAAGCACCCATTCTGTACATGAAGAAATACAAACATAAATTATGGCTATAAAATAAAGAATCTAATTGTATAAGGCTTCCATGAAATCCATCTCATTACTTGAGAGTCCTGGCCTATAGGTAAGAAATGTATCAGAAAATTAAAACCAAAGAAATCAATCACATTCCTTAGAAGTTTCTCTTTGTGACTCACTTAGTGAGAACCTGATTGAAGGAGCTTTTATGGTGAGGAAATTCCTATCAGTCACAGCTTTGATAACTGCCTATTGATGACATGTATAGCTCCATAATGGCAGTTCTCAAATGGGTTCTTACTTCCTTGAACCATCATTGAATTGAACCACAGAACCAGAAAATCGCAATGTGGTGATCTTTCTCCACACTAATCCTCCCATGAGCCTTGAATGACTTGTCTGTTCATCATGAAGATAATAAACCTAGCATTGAAGCAATAGCTGTCTTGGTGACTTTGCATAAATCATTATTTGTGAAAGTGAAGGAAAACCTATAGATAGGATCTGAAGACCAGGATTATTCTGCTTTTAAGAAATAGCTCCGATAATTGCTGTGACTGCATTCGCAATGCTCTCAACAAATGGATGCAGACAGAAAAGTAAACATTATCTCTCAACGTGATCAATACTTCCAACACAGGAAGGGCAATTATTAAATATCCTGGCAAGACTTATCTAAGCAAAACAATGAGCAATGAAATGCTTGCTGAGGAGGAAAATGGGAAATAGACAAAGATCTAATGCAATATGGAGAATTTATTTTTCTTGGCCAGAGATCAAGGTTATGTATTGTAAGAAAGTTTACATGAAGGGCATCTATCACTAATATTGTTCATTTTGAGATTTTGAGCCTAGTGATTTATAATAATTAAAAAATATGGCTTCAGTTAAAATAGTTTTCTCAAGGCACAAAAAAATCTATTGGTTTCCCAAATAATACCTGTACATCCTGTTTTATCTGCTTCTTTCTTCCCCACTGGTGTCACATGGAATCAGTCCATTTCTAGCATCTTCTTAGCTAAGAAAAAGCAAAAATTTTGTTGAAACAAATACATAAAAATTCTCCCAAGCACAGATTCATAAGAAAACAAGGCAAAGAGAGATGGAGAGATGTCATTATATTTTGTCCAGTTGTCTGATACCCTAATTTCTTTCAGCTCTTTTTATTCTGGGTCTGATTTTGTTTTTCAAAACACAGACAGAAAACTTCATCTGGCAAAATCAGCCAGTAGAAAATGCTCTCAGATTATTCAAAAGGAATCCAGGTTAGTAGCTGCTAATCCCAGAACATGAAAAGGGGTGTGTGTGGGGGAGGGGGGAACACAACACTGTTGAACTGTGTGTGGGAACTGGTAGAATACTGAAGGCTTTCTTTCTCATTCTATCACTTTTACTCCCTTTTTCCTTCCTGCTCTTACCTCTCCTCCCCTACTGTGTTTCATTCCTATTCTTATTTTCTTTTACAATATGCTCTCTTCCACTCTTCTCTCCTCAACTCCACTCTTAGCTTATGCTCAGCACTGTAACTACAGATTGTTTTATAGCCTAGGTCAGGGCACTCTCTTCTGATCAGCTTCCACCCTGGATTCCCATTTGATCCAAGGCAAAGCTAAAGCCCCCAACAAGGTACAGATCATCCTACCTTATTCAGCCCTCTTTCAGTTCCTGACCTTGTCCTTCCTGCTTTCTCTCAAACATAGCAGGGTCACTCCCTCACAACTTAATGACTGACTGTTAACTTCTTCAGGAAGCTTAAAGTTCATCTCAATCATAAGTGACCATCCTAATTAAAATTTAAATCCACCCTCATTTTCCTCCTTCACAATAGGATTTTGGTTCCCTTTGTCCTGTTATTTATAACATAGTATATAATTTATTTTATTAAATTTACCTTTATGACCTACTGTCATTTTCTAGCTTTTTAGGTCTTACCCACATTTGTCCCCACTTATGTAAATAAAAAGCTGGGATTTGCATATGAGAGAGAGAACATTTAGTGTCTTTCTGAGTTTGGGTCAATTTGTTTAATAATTCTTTCCAGATCTATCTCTATACCCATAAATTTTCTGATTTCATTGGTGTTTGTTACAGAATAAAATTCAATTGTGTGTATTAATTACATTTTCTTTTTTGTTGTTGTTGAAGGATATCTGGGCTGGTTCCATTTCCTTGCTCTTGTGAATAGTGCAGTAATAGCAAGGGTATGAAGTCATTTAGCTATATGCTCTGGAGTTACGTAGCTGGGTCACATGGCAATTTTATTTATAATTTTTGTACTCCCACCAGTAGGGAATAAGGGTTCCTGTTTCCCTACACCAACAGCATTTGTTGTCAGTCTTCTTGATGATAGCCACTCTGACTGGAGAGAAGGAATCCCAAAGTGGTTAAGTAAGCATTTCCCTGATGGCTAAGGATGGTACACTCTTTTAAAAACATAGTTAGCAGGGTGTGATGGTGCATACCTTTAATCCCAGAGCTCAGGAGGCAGAGATAGCAGGATCCCTGTAAGTTGGAAGCCAGCCTGAAACTACATACTGAATTCCAGGTCAGTTTGGACTTGAGTGAGACCACCTACATTGAAAAACCATATATATATATATATATATATATATATATATATATATATATAAAATTTATATATATGTATGCATCTTATATTCTTCTTTTGTGAAATGTCTCTTCATTTCATTAGTTGAATAAGTTATTGGTTGGTTTTTGGTGTTTAATGTTTACATATTTGTTTAATAAATTCTAAATCTTAACTCCTATCTAGAGTATAGATGGCAAATCTTTCCTCCCATTTCTTCTCACTTTGCTGGATGAAGTATAATGTTGATCCAGACTAGCTGAGGGAGCAGAATTCCTCTGGAAGAAGAGACGGTTAGTGAAGAACACTGGAAAAGCCATCAATGGAATCAGTGGCCACCAACAGGCAAAACATGATGTCTGAGAAAGATCTGGAAGATGGACACCACACGAATGTGATAACAACCGAGGTGCAAGGAAGGACAAGTCCTGTAAGATGCTTTGGACAACTTCAGTCTGAGGCACCAGTTGGACTGTAGTACAATCACTTTGAGTAGAGACCTAAGAAGCAGCAGGCTTGCTGCAATTCTCTTTCAGAAAGAGTGCTGCCTTGGCAGTACTACTGAACTCCCTAGAGCCCATTGGCGAATAAATAAGTTCAGTGGGTGACAGCGAGTTAAGTGACAGAGATTTAGGTAGTAGTGGTTAAATGGCTGATAGATAACAACTGCTATGTTACCGTACTGCTTTATCGTCCAGCCAGGGGCTTCAGAGAGATAAGAGACAACGCTGGTGCCTTGCCAGGCAGAGAAGGACTGCCTCTGAGTCAGATGATGAATCAGTGGTCAAAGGTTAGGAGAAGGAGAAGGTACTGTGGAGAGACAATGGAACACAAAGCATAGAGAACCGGGTATTTGTCCAATTTACTAAGGAATTAGTTCATCAAAAGAACAGCGAGGACAACTGTCTAGCTACAGCATGGTGAGAAGCCTAACAATGTGTGTTAAAAGAGCATCTTCAAGAAATCAAAAGGCAGTGACTAAAACCAAACCTAAAAAGAAAAGGTTATTTTCCTGAATTAGCTGGCCAAGTGGAGACCAGAGAGTGGGATTTCGTTCAGTCCATCCAAACAGCCAGTGTCGTACTATAGGACCAAGAGCACAGAAAGAGCGACCAGTGTGCTTTCCTCCTTCATTTATATAGACCTCAGAAACAGAAACATGATGAAATAGGCATGCACACTGATTTCTCCAATACTAATCAATCAGATAATAATTTTCTAGCAGCATAAGACAAGTGAGACAGGGAGTTCCATCTCCAATTTATTATTTGGTGTGGAAAGGGGTGTTCTACTTCTT
Source organism: Zapus hudsonius (assembly GCA_004024765.1). Classification (NCBI taxonomy): domain Eukaryota; kingdom Metazoa; phylum Chordata; class Mammalia; order Rodentia; family Dipodidae; genus Zapus; species Zapus hudsonius. Next base: position 18,715 of record PVHP010019703.1, read on the forward strand.
TGGGTGAGTTGGGAAGAGGTGGGAGGATGTGGAAGCATAGTAAGAGGTCACTGAGGTATGAAAATAACTCAGAGACATATGGAAGAATTAGTGAAAAATTCAAGCTTAGTTGAGGGCCAGTAATATTTATATTGGTAAGGTTTTCTCCAGAAAGACTTAGAAGATATTTATAAATGTTACAATTTACTTCCACTTTTGGTGAAGTATATTGCAGGAATTTCAAAATAATAATTCACCATGAATCCCAGGTTTGTATTTCATTTATCTATTGTTACGCAGTAAACAGCCTCTAAACTTCATTAAAACAGCAATGCCTTGATGTTGTTCATGGCCAGGAATTTAGACAAGGTTCAGCTGGTCAGTTCTTCTGCTCAAAGTTGGGTCACTGGGATTATTTGACTGAATCCAGCTGGACACAGATTAGCTGGATTGTTTAATTGAATTCCTTCTCTTGCCTACCATCCTTCTGGTAACTTGGTAGCCTCTGTTCCTCTCTTTTTCTCTTTCTTCTCCTTCCCTTCTCTTTCCTTGTCTACATTATGTTTCATTGTTTAATAATTTAGCCTGAGCTCCTTCATAACATGTAGACTGACTTACCTAGAAAATAAGGAGAAGAAGCTACCAGATATCTTCAAAGTGACACTTGAAATTGGCACAGTCATTTCTGCACAGATTCAAAGAGAATGATTGAAATAGTGTCTGCTTATGATAAGAGGCTCAGCCTTCATATACTAAGAGGGGGATGATTAGTGGCAGCCATCATCAGAGACACTTTTATACAACAGGATATAAGGAAGCAAAGAAACATTGACAAGTTCTAGGTACAAGGAGAAACCCAGAGAAGAAGCTTACATTTGGACTTGATCCAATGGGCAAAGCTTTTTTACCCCTAGAGGGAACTATAACACTTTGACTAATGAATATTACATACTGTCACGGAGTTTCTAGCAAAAGTTTGAAGGCTCAGGAAAGAAGATGAAGAAGGAAAAAAAAACTCATGGAACCTTTCTTATTTGGAATTTCATTTTGATGTTCAGACGTGGTTCACTGTGAGGATTAAAAGTAGTTTGGACATGAAAGTGTCACATTAAATTAGGCTCTGCTTAGCTTTTTAGGAGAAGGTAAAATTAGAATTTGCTTCAGAAATATGTAAAAATCTGAATCTTACAGGTAAATTCAGGAAAATGTGAAGGTTGGTATTGCAGATGATGCATGCCCTCGGTCTTTGGGTTTTTTCCTTTAGAACCCAGGGTTATTTGCTGCCAGACCTTGTTATCCATGACCTCAATTATTTTCAGAGACTTGTATGTTTGGATTTTGTTTACCAGAACTAGATCCCCCACTCCAGAACTTCAGATGGTTTCTCTTCCTGTTCCTTATTACTCCCCCCACCTCCATCCTTGTATGTGGAACCAAGATTTTTTTTCCATTTCTTTTGATGTTCTGATGATTTTCTAAATTTCCAGTTTGGAGCTCCCACTGTTTTTGGATAATCGAATATTTAATTATATATGTTTAGGTCTTCCTCTTCCCAATTCCCTTAGGCTACGATAAAATCCTGGCTCTGTTAAGAAGTAAATGATATTAGAATCAGGCACTATGATACATTAAAGAAGTCTTTTATAAGTAATGAACCTTGGCCCCAGGACCTAGCCTCCCTAGCACAATAAGTGTTCATGCATTAATGTTTTGTCTCATCACAGTGTACTGCAAGGAAATAGGGCACCTGTACACTCATCATGCAGAACCATGGATCTATAGTACTTTTCTACCTACTTTCTTCTAGCCAGGAAATGCCTTTGAGATGTTGAGTATTGTTCTTATTTTAGAGCCTACTATTCTTAGTGGATTTGTGGTTTTGATGGTAAAAAGCCAAGAACTCTTGTCACAACCTTTCTTGATTTGAGTCTGTTGCCTTTTGAATGAGGGCAAAGGACATGGGTAGGATAGAGAAAAACATAAATAAATGATGCAAAAGTCCTTCTGCCACATATTCCCATCACTTCCAATCCAAAATGATTTTTCCATGTGTCACCAGCTCCCAGTGGAACCACTAGCTGGTCTGCTAAGCAGTCCTGGCTAAGAGAACGTGTTCATTCAAGAGGGAAAGTACATCTCCGAGTGCCCGTGATCCTCCTCACGAGAATTTATGTCTATTTCAATAGTGTCTGTGGGACAGAAACTTGCCTAACTTTATTAGTCAACCAAAGAAGTGACTCCATGATATGTTTTTCAATCTAAGTAGAGTCAAAAGGGCAGCTGGGAGCTTGCTGAGCAATGCAAGATTCCCCCTATGTACTGAAGACCATACTGTTTAACCAGGTGTAGAAAGGTGGTCTCTTTTTTTTTTCATTTTCTTTTTCTTTTTTTTTTATTGTCCATAATGAGTTACATTATTTAGTGGGCAAACCATGCATTGTTATCCCGAATTCCCCGCTTCACCCCTCCCCCTCCCTGATCAGTTGTATATCCTCCTCCGTGGGCTGTCTGTATTAGTCCCTGTGGCAAGGGATCCTGTATATCTTAGGACTCATCCCGGTCTTCCTGGCCCAGGTGTGTTTTTACTGATGGGTGCCATGCCTCCAGACAGTCTCCCCCACCACAGCTCTCACAATCTTTCCGCCCCCTCTTCCGCTCAGTTCCCTGAGTCGTGGTGGGTGAGTAATAAGGCTGCCTTACCAACCAACCTTAGGCCAATGGTTGAGATCCTGACAAGAGAGGAGCCACCACAGTCATATCAGGGAGGATCCATAGGGAACTCAGCAGACAATGAATGATGAACAAGGGACCTATAACCACAGTCATTCAATCAACACAGGATAGGCCATTGAGACAGGAACCAAGGATTTTCGACACAAGAAAGGTGGTCTCTTTAAATGTGCAAATACATTCTTGCTACAAGTAAAAAAGATGCTGGAGTTGAGATATCACTTTATATCATCTGCAACTCTCTTCTAGCTACAGTTTCCTTTGAACCTGAATTCTCAGCTAATCAAATGTTTCAGTAAAAGGAGTTTGGGTGCCTTCTCTCCACATCTAACAATTGGGTGCCATTTTTTAAAGGAAAAATAGTTTTAATTATCAAAACATCTGCACCTCTGATTTTTCATATTCAGAAGTCTTGCTTCTAACATGAAGTTTGAGGAACTTTGGCTGCCAGAGACGGGTCTACACCTCTACCTGGAAGAGACAAGAGGCTTTGTTGTCTTGTTTCATTGGGTATGGCACTAGCACTTTTTTGATTTTGTTTTGTTTCCCATAACACCTCTGGAGCAGTAAACATGTGGATATGGGCAAAGGAGTTCCATAACCTGCTCTGTGGAAATTGTTGTTCCCTCCCTTGTCCCCTTGTCACTGCATTTCCTCATAACCACAGTGTCATTTCTGTCTTCTGCTGCACAGGATGTGGACATTTTATTGCTGTAAATACCTGTAGAATACAAGCTGCTTAAAGAGCATTCACCACCAGGATTTCCTCGGTTCTTATGTCTTGTGTACGAAGTGTAAGAATGTAAGGGAATGAAATAGCACATTGACTGCCACTAACTTGGGGCTGCATATGCCAGCACTTTAACCTATTGTATGAAGACACAGGTTCTCTATATGTTCTGATTGACTTGCTAATCTTTCCAATATGTCATTGGCAAATGAAGTTACTTGTCCTTGAACTATTCAAGTGATGGGGAGCTGACCACTTCATGATGAGTTCTAAACATACAGCTTTGATTGCTCAAAAGAAGTTTGCTTTTAATTAAGTAAAAACTTTGTATGAACAAGCCCCTGTCCTCTTCCACAGAGGGCCCTTCTCGGTGGGATTGCAGGTATGTGCCCTGGAATTGAGGGCTATTTGTTGTGTGAGCAGTGGTCAGTCCTGGGAGAGGGGGCAATTCCTCTGGATATTCCCCCACTGTGGCTCTTGCAATCTTTCCTGCCCCTCTTCTGCAACAGAGTGGATAGCCATGGCATCCTCAAATTCCATGCATTGGCCTCGGTGTTTAGGAGCTTAGAAAGAAGTAAGCCAGCCTAGGAACTGAGGAACACATGGATGAATGTAGCAGCTTAACCACTTACTACTTATGTTCTGGGGTAAGTTGCACCATCTCTCCAAATATTGTTGCCTCGTTTGTAAAATGCTAGTTATCATAGTGACCACATAAGTTTGTGAACCAACAGAAATGATGAAGCATGAGACTTATGGGCAGTAGTATACATTTTTCTAACTCAGTATATAGTGCATTATGGAATGCTATCCATTGCTTTTTGTGGTAAGGATCACCTTTCCACTAGGACTCTAGCCCCTGCTCCTCTGTGAGTATATCTGCTTCATGCTGCTGTCTCCCTCCTATGCACTGGTTCCTACTGCTGCAACCACACAGTTAGACAATGCCACACCTTGTTGTTGTGATTTCTGTGGCTAAGGGTCTTTTGACTTCATTTCTGAGTTCATCATTGTAGTCAACTTACTCTGTTGCTGCACAGAAAGAACTCAAGCAAAAGAGGCTTATAGAGGAAAGGGTTTATTTGGCTTACAGACTTGAGGGGAGACTCCATCATGACAGGGAAAACAATGGCATGAGCAGAGGGGTGGACATCACCTCTGCCACAGCACTGCAGTGGCAGGAAGGTGTGCCAAACACTGGCAAGGGGAAGCTGGTTTATAATCCCATAAACCCATCCCTGACAACACAGCTCTAGTGAGGTTGTAAAACCCAAACTGCCATCAGTTGAGGATCGATCATTCAGAACACATTCATTTGTTTTTGGGGGACACCTGGATCAAACCATGACAATCATGTTCATTCTAGATTATGGATCTTGCTGAATGCTTGATATGTTGGTATACAATTGATTCCTTTCTGTGGACAGGTCACCACTCATAGTCCCATTATCTTCCCAGTGTGCCAGCAACTAGGAAGGATATTTTTCTTTCCCCATGACCTAAATTCCACATTTAGTCAGTAACATAATTCTGTTAATTCTCCCTCCAAACTGTATCTTAAATCTTCCCTGTCCCACTCCTCCTTAAATCTATTGTAAAACTTATTCAGATGAATGATGTCAAGTTAACTAAACATCTTATAAGGTTAAGTGACAACCCAGCCTCTATTTAAGGAAATTGGGGTCTGTGTGCTCTGTATATAGACATGTCACTATCTTATTATTTTTCTCATCTATCATTGTTATTATTAAAGCAGTATATTTCCAGTTATCTCATGAATTCAGTTACATGGAAGCCTTTAGTTTTTAAGAGTCTAATGAAAAATAGGACCATTATAATGCATATATTCAAGATTGACCTTTTTTTGAAAAAGATTGTTCCCATATGTAGATAGTTTGTGACTCTTTTTGTTCTGACTGCTTTAAAAAGGCAAGTGAAAGTTCCTCAATCCCAGCAGTTAATTGTCACACTGAGGCCTGTTTGATGACTGCATATTTATTTTAAGAGGAACTGCATCCCGTTGGGCCTGCCAGGATGAGTTAGCTGCGAAATGCATTCCTAAATAGCTAAATGATTCAGCGCAGGATCCCATATATGAAATTGACTTTGTAATGCAGCTGCATGGCTCTATGTTGGAAAGTCTATCTATTTCGGTTCTGTGCTTTATTTCATAATTCAATATTGCACATGAATAGGTAATGGAGGGAAGTGTTACTGTCTCACAAAACCCATGTTGCAACGAATACATTGTTACAACTTTACCCAGGTACTTGGAAGCTTCCTTTGATGAGAAGAACTCAGTTATATAGGGTAAATGTATCTGAAAATATTCAGAATTTTATACTGCAGTTGGCAAATAACAAGGAGGCTGCTTTTGAACAGAGAACACCCCAAGAGGGTACTTACCTCCTTTGTATCCATAAAGTACAACAGTTTCTTATCAGAGGCTGACTTTTGCTTACAGCTAGGAATCTGGCTAAACCCAGTTTCTAACTACTTAGAGACTTCAAATAATTCCCAAATTATACCTTCCTTCAAAGGGAATATGCTTTAAATCAAGTGCTTAATATTAGCAAAATAATTCACACACTTGCCTACATTAGCAGCCTGGTTTAATTTTGAAATAAAGCGAACAGAGAATAGTACAGGCTGTACCCCAGCCTCCCCACTCTCCCCACAAAATGCTCAGGAAATAGATGTCCTTTAAAACAATAAGAACTTAATCAGCACTGAACCGCACACTGACTGAACTGGGAATTTCATGCAACAAATGATATACTAGGGATAAAAATCTTGGTGTTTTTCTGAGGTAGTGTGAGTCTTGGTAATGTAAGGCTGGTAGATTACACTGAAGGGTCAGAGACCAGCTTAGTTCTGAGCAGATTCTCCACATGGGTTTAATTCCATGTGTTCAAAAGCACCCCAAGGTATAAAGGTACTTCAGATCACACTTGTGGATCTCTTCACTCTGTGGCCCATCTGAAAATTCTGAGAGGGAATGTTACCGACTTTGACTTCAGTAGGCTGCAACATGCAGTGTGATACCCCAATGGTACGTCTCATCTTGAGTCCCAGAGAGAATGGTGCCTACTCCATAGATGCCCATGTCTCATTTTCTCTGAACCCACTGCCTCTCCTGTGCATCTAGAATATACTGTGTGTGGGAGAAAGGAAATTCTCATTCTAATCATGGCTCTTCATGCCGTGGTTTGGACAAGGAATCCCAGAAGAGAGAGGCTGACAGAGCCATGAGGCTCAATTGCTTAAATTTTTTTTAATGTCATAATCCCATAAAATGTTGAGAAAGCTACTGAATTAGTTAGTATCATTTTATTTATCTGTAAAAGACATAAGAGATCCTGCTTGGTTGCTGACATGCTTTATTGCTCAAAGAATCTCCAGTGAGTGAGAAGGAAAGGAAGGATGTAGAGGGATTATGTGTATTGAAGACATGCTAGGGAGATTTGAAATTCAGTGTTTCAAGTTGTTGTACATATCTGGGTATTGTTTCCCTTAAATAAAAACTGAGAGAAAAGAAGTATCATTGAATCTAGTCCAGACTTACAGCCAACACTTGATTTTTTCTCTGAAATACTTTTACTAAATAACCATGTATTCCATACTTGAATGCCTCTCGTTACAGAAGACCCACAATCAGCAATTTTGCTCATTCCATCTCTGAAGCACTCTAACGGATCTGCTCTAGGTAATAGGCTATTTTCTCAGTCCTACAGTATGACTACAAAAATGAGGTTATCTTCTCTTATACCAAAATAACCTATCTAAAGATAGTCTTGGTACTGGAAACTAGCTCCGCTCAGTATCTGGACCTCCACCCTTTTGTCCTAATACAGTTTAACAATACCCTCCCCACCTGCAGAAATCTTTTGTACCCACAGACTAATCCTATCATAAATAATTTGATTCCTTGTTGTGGAGGGATGGCTAGAAAACACAAGTCAATATACTGTGTCCCATTGGTCCCCATACATCAGTTAGGTATCATTCACCTCCCTGGGAAAAGGAGCAGTGGTTTGGAGCAGAAGCCCAGGGAATGAAGGTAGATAGGCATGTGAGAGGCACAGGAACAGAAGACATATTCAGAAAGGCTATGAGGCATGGTGAGCAATTGTAGTCAGAGTTGTTGGTAGGAGATGACAAGACCAACTGCCATCAATCAACTTGTAATTCTTTGTGGACACAGTGCCAGGGAATTTTCCTTAATGATGGGGGATTGTGAGGTGGCTTTTCAAGACAAAGGATCATAATACCCTTCTCCTCATGAACCTCACAGGGCCCTAGTTCCTGATTGCTGGGGTGCTGTCTCTCCTCCCACTGCCACAGAATCCATGTGCCTTTTTGTGGTGGTTCTATTCGGGTGTCCCCTATAAACTTATGTGTTCTAAGTGCTTCATCCCCAGCAGATGGGAATTTTGGGATTGAAACCTTGTTGGAGGTATGTTTTGGGGGTGGGCAGATAGGTGGTATAGCCAGCTTCCCCTTGCCAGTGTTTGGTACACTCCATTGAGAGTGTTGCCGTTGTCCACCTGATGTTGGCCAGGAGATGATGTCCAGCCACTGCTCATGCCATTGTTTTCCCTTCCATCGTAGAGTTTCCCCTCAAGTTTTAAGCCAAAATAAATCCTTTCCTTTCACAAGCTGCTGCTTTTGGTCAGGTTCTTTCTGCCAGTAATGAGAAAGCTGACTGGATCAGTCAAATTGGTACCAAGGAATGACTGCAACACTTTGTCAATAGCTACAACTTCACCTTTGTTCAATCACCCTGTCCTCACATTGGGGGTTTTGTTTAGACAGTTTATTGCTAAAAAGGTAGGTGTAAATTTTACAAAATGTACAGACAGCTCTTATCTACTACACTTTCACTTGCATGGGCCAACACAGAGGGACTAGGTAGTCATAGCGTCTGTGATCTGAGCAAAGTCCTGATGGATGAACCACAGTGAAATCTATCTGCTTTTGTTTCATTTGGGTCAGGCACCCTGTAGGTATACCAACTAGTCTAGAATGGGATATGAAGAAAGAGGTATTTCAGGAGTAATCAGCATGGAATCATAGATTTTCAAACCAGATTTACAAATAATCCTTATCACTTTCTTCCTTGGGAAGAATACTTTCAAAGGAAACTGGAAGAACAATATTCCTTTCTGTGGAAAGAGTGCATTACGTCCACACTGTCTTACCAAAGCGAGTGTACTTGGAGAGGTTGAGCAAAGTAGAGCCAGATAGATATTTGAGTCAACAGCAACATACCTCCAGAAGGCAGGGAGCATGCAATGCCAGACACTTTGACTTTCAGCTCATTACCAAGGGGGTATTGCACTAAATGCTTATGATTGTCTTCCTATTTCTGCTCAACTAGTACCCATATCAATTGGCAGATATGGATTAAGAGTGCATTTGTATGGGTCCATGGAAGACTAAGGTTCTGTTTTGTTGTTGTTCAGTTTGAATAAATGAGTCTTTTCCTTGTTATGGAGTGCCCAGTTGACCCAGCAGCCAGTGCTGATGGGCTTAATGTTTCTCACAGAAGAATGATTGCCACCTTTTCATGCAAAGCTGAGATGATACTTGATTTGGATTATTTGCAGTTTTGAATATGTTCTTTCAATTTGATAAGTACACTTAGTTAAACTTTTTTTTTTAAATCAAGTCAGCCATTAGCTCAAGTTGGTTCATTTTGAAATGGAAATAGCCTGGGAAGTCACAGGATTCCAGGGTTCAGGAATTCACTTACTTCCAGAGCCCATGAGCAAGCTTGAAGTGCTTTATAAGAAGAGTCTGCATGGTTAGTGTTCCGGTCCGCTTTCTCAGTGCTGGCAGAAAGAAACCAACCAAAAGCAAGCTGGAAAGGGTTTATTTTGGCCTAAGACTTGAGGGATAACTCCATGCTGGCAGGGAAAGTGAGAACAGCACCAGGAAAGTGTGCCAAACACTGGCAAGGGGGAGTTGGCTATAACACCAGGCTGTCCCCAACAACACATCTCCAACAAGGTTCTAACTTAGAGATTGCTGTCAGCTGGCGACAAACATTCATTCAGAGCACATAAGTTTGTGGGGGACACCTGATCACACCACCACAGTCCGTCTTTGGAGGCCTTGGGAGGCTCTACTTGCTACTTGTGGGAAGCTACTACCTCCTTTATGGAAATCTCTTCAGTCACACACTTTCACCTTCAAAGGATCATTAGGATGGTGGGTCTCCTGAGATTTTTTTATATTGTAGATATCAATCAGGAGACTTTATTCTGGTCCCTGTAAATTGTGGACATACACAAGCATGATGCATCATTTTCTTTTATATAGACTGTCAGGGGCGAAAGCCTTTGGGGGCCCACGGAGGCACACCCTGGTTTAATCTCAGGACAGCACCTGACAGCTTGCCAAGAGGGGCTTGGCTTAATAAGTTCCAGGAGGTTGTCCTGATTGGCTATTTGCACATCATGCCCTCCATGCACACAGGTTCTTATCGTAGACTGACCAAGAGCTCTCTGATTGGCCAAGAGGCTCTATATATGTTTTGTTTCATTTTGGCAATGGGAAGAGAGCAATAAGGGAGAGCAATAAAGAGAGAACTCACGTTCTTCCACCCATAAGCGGTGTGTGTGTGTGTTTGTGTGTTTGTGTGTGTTTTATCATTGCCCCCGCGGGCGGTGGGCAGTGACAATAGACAAACAAATATTCCAACAATTTTGCTCAAACCTCCATGTAGAAGAGCGTGTCCATTGCACTAGTCATGACCCAACCCAAACTCCCTCCGTTGGATCCAGGTGCTTCCTCTCCATGGCAAGACTGGATCAGTTGGTGGCTCTGGTGCCTTTATCTAAAATTCATGAAAGTTTGACATCTTTTCCTTGAAGTTTTACTGGCAAGTCAATAAGAATGACTTTTCAGCCTCCCCTGGGAACAGAGTCCGTTGATCTACGTCTAATAGTCCTTATACTTCAAGCATCCGAGACCACAGAGAAGAGAGGAAGGGAAGTGGGACCCTGAAGATGGAATGCCTCTGCCAATAACCTTAGCTTTGAGTTTATTTTCCGTTTTGAGTGGCACAGCAAAGCTCACAGTCCAGCCTCATGACCTTCCATCATTTTGCACAAAATGCTTTTTATCATTGTTGACATCCTCTATTTCAGCTCATTGACCATTTGCTCAGTAGCCAAGGCCACATTGCTTTCTGACTGGGATCTTACAGTTTTCACTCTGTGTCTGTCAGGTTTGGTTTAGACAGTAACAATGCTTTGAAAAGAATTGTGTCTAAACCTAGGGTGGTTGCTACTCCATTCTCAAGATAAAATCATGAATGTTCTTGCTGATTTTCAGTCCAAGAATTAGGGGAGTTTCCATGGGAGTGTTATTATGGAAAAACATTATTTATATTTCTTTAGGTCAGTTTGGTATTTTTCAATGAGCGACTTTTAGCAGTACTGTACATTCAATGTGATGGTAAGAGCTCTAATATTAGCTAATGCTTCATTTCCAGCTCCTCACAGAATGTCATCTCCTGGAAATACTCTTTTTTGTTTTTACTTATTGATACTTTTACATAAGAATATGATATATTTTGATCACAATGCCCTCCATTATCTTCTCTTGACACTTTCCCCATTTCCTCTGTACTGAACACTTTCTTCTTTCCAACTAGGCCTTCCTCTTCTTTTAAAAAATATTTTATTCATTTGAGAGAGAATGAGAGAGAGAGAGAGAGAGAGAAAGAGGCAGAGAGAGAGAGAGAGAGAAATTGGCATGCCAGGGCCTTCAGCTACTGCAAACTAACTCCAGACACATGTGCCACCTTGTGCATCTGTCTTTAGGTGGGTCCTGAGGAATAAAATTTGGGTCCTTCTTCTTTGAAGGCAAATGCCTTAATCACTAAGCCATCTCTCCAGTCCTAAGATCTCTTCTACTTTGATGTTTCCCTTTTTATTTCTTGGTTATAGGTGTGAGTGACCCTCTGAGTTGAATTAGGGTTGCCTACATGGGCATAGGTGGGGGTTTATTCAGCAGAGTATGTGGGTCCTATATCACTTTATATCACTTCATAAAATGTCACCTGTTCCCCCAGCCACATTTAGCTGTCTATAACTCCCGTGGGAGAGATGGTAGCCTCTTGCTCTCCGCCATCATCCTAATGAAATCTCAAGAGATTCAAAGTTCTCCTACTAAATCCATTGAGGAAAACCCTGAGACTCGACACTGTCACCTGTGATGTGTCCTAGATGGAAAGAAGATAAAATGCCCCAGTGGATGAAGTGTGGAGCTGTTCATCTGTTATGCTTCATAGCACACGTTGCATACACCACCCCCTTGTTTCCTAAGCCAGTCAGGTTTATAATGATATGTCTGCTTTTCTACCCGAAATGATCCAGACCTTTTCTCCTTTCATCCTCAGAGTAGGCAAGTGCATGCTTTGTAATCATTGTCTGAAAGGAGGTAGAACCTTCTGCCAAACATGTGCCCATGTGGGCCAATTTGTAGACTGGTTGTTTTAACAGGGCCTTCCTGTGCCTACCAGATAGTCTGGGGACCAAGCTCAAGCCTCAGGGCACACTGGGCACAACTAAGGCACATTCCCAAAAAAGCCAAAAATGTGTGTGTGTGTGTGTGTGTGTGTGTGTTTAATTTATTAATGTTGACTTACTCTGTATTTATTATTTGCTAAGTGATATTGTATGTTCTGGGTTTTTAGCAATAGCCAAAACAGATGAATCGTTTATTTGGAGAATATAAACCAGCTTAAAGTTTTTCAACCTAGGCTGGAAACTGACAAGTGTTCTGGGAAAGCCAGCAGCACAGGGTGCAGAGGAAGAGGAGGGTAAGAGGCAGGAGGAAATGGGGTACAGAAAACCAGCTATCAGTGTGGTGATGGGGTTGGGGGTATACTGTGGGAAAGGAGGGGTTCAGTGGTGATGATCTTACTTAGAGTGTGAGAACCGAGGTCTGTTCTCTCCCATATGTCCACTGCTTAGACCAATGGCAGGAACAGAACAACCCAGAGAAGGTTTCCTGAGTGGACAGAGTTGTGAGCATTGCCAGGTGAGTGTGGGTCCTTGTTTGTAGATGAACATAAGGACTTCATGTTAGATCTGTGTTCATTCCGTCTTCAGCTCTTTTGTCAAGGATGCACAACTCAATCCAAGAACCAGATACTTTTTGTTGTAAGGAGAACCAACATCGAATGGTCAAAGGTTCTAGAATATTTCAATTTTCCTATCTTCCCTTTGGCATAATTAGCAGATTCATGCCTCGTTCTCTGTGATTAAAGGAATTCACCAGAGGAATCTCCCCCTGAAGAAGG
>PVHP010019704.1:0-31494 GCA_004024765.1 Zapus hudsonius
GGAGGCATGGCACCCATCAGTAACAACACACTTGGGCCAGGAAGACCGGGATGAGTACTAAGATATACAGGATCCCTTGCCACAAGGACTAATACAGACAGCCCACGAAGGAGGATATACAACTGATCAGGGAGGGGGAGTGGGGGAATTGGGGAATTCGGGATAACAACGCATGGTTTGCCCACTAAATAATGTAACTCATTATGGACAATAAATATATATTTTAAAAAAAAATTAAAAAAAAATCTTCAATGATAATAAATCTTAGATAATTCTTTAGATACAAAAGCATTATTAGCTTTGGGTGGCGGAGATAGAAGTAAATAAATGTTTACAGAGAATTTAAAATTCAAGAAGATGCTTTGATATTACTGTAATTTTTAATTTCAATTTTTAATTTTATATAAACTGTTAACGCATAGAATAAAATTGCATTCAGCCCTCGAAGGTATTGTAATAGAATTCAAATTCTATTTGAATAGAATTTAAATGATTGAATGATAGACACACAAGATGTTCACAGAAAAAATATAATAACAAAAAATATTTAAAGGTTGGAAACTTATCCATTTGCTGCCTAAGAATATAAGGGGAGAAATGCTATTATCTCGAGAAAAACCTTGAAATCCAGAGCAGAGGCACATGGCTAAGAGCATCAAAGAAGGGTCGAACTAAGCATATGATCAGTGGTGACGAGCTGATGGATGTGCCCAGCTCTACAGTGCCATGTGGTGACAAAAGGTAGAGAGCTGAGCGGTACTTCAAGCATTCAAAATTGCAGCAAGGCAGGGAGTATGGTAGGCAGTTGGTGACAGTCGATCAGCAAATGAACTGGCAATCAAAAGTATAAAACGCTCCAAGAAGAAAATGAACCTGGTCGTGCATGACTATAATCCCAGCACTCTGGAGGAGGAGTCAAGAGGATCAGAAGTTTAAGGTCATCTTCAGCTACATAGTGATCAGCCTGCAATACAAAAAACAGGACTGGTGAGATACCTCAGCAGTCAGACGCTCTGGTTTGCAAAGCCTTCCAGACCCTGTTTCTTCTTAGTACCCACATCAAGCCAGATCCACAAAGTGGTACATGCATCCAGGGTTCATATTTGCAGCAATAAAATGTCCTGGTTCACACATTCTCTTTCTCTCATAAATAATAAAATTAAAGTAAAAACAAAAATCAACAACAAAACAAACAGGAAAAAGCAGACAGATCCTCTTGGTATTACTGAAGATGAACAGATTCAGCATGGAGGAAGTATGTGCTTAAGTTAGTATATGCTTCTTTCTGCTGCTATGACAAGTTTTCCTCAAGGATAAGAAGTATCTCTGCAGTCTTTGCATGTGTGAGGCTCCATGTTGAATTATTCCTTGAACTTTTCTCTCCTCAGAAAGCTACATTGCAGCTACTGTTGTCCCCTGTTGGTAAGATGTTAAAACAGACAGAGTTCACGACTCTGAGACATACACTGTGGCCACGGGTGTAAAGGGTTCTGTTTTTTTCTTTTCCAATGAGTAAAAATAAATTATGCTGATAGAATGACATGTAATTCCTTATTGTTTTAGGTTAAGACCATAGGTATTTGCTGACATTATTTCTTTGCTGTGATTGGCTAATTTTTATTCATTTTTTTCCATGACTGCTTTAAAATCCTCATGTACTGCAGAAGCTGTGTCTCATGATGTTTTCATCTATGAATTGTGGTATAGGTACACTTGGGTCTTCCTGGTTCTTTGTGTGATTTTTAATAGACCTCTGAATAAATATTCTCATAGTACTCTGGGGCTTTGGACCTCATTTAGACTTCTGTTATTCTTGCTCCCCTGACCCTTCTTCATCTGCACCCAAGGAGGGTTCTGTGACATTCCTGCTGGGCTGGGTTGTGAGCTGCACTTGCCCTGTAAGGTGAACTCCTTAAACTGCTAACAGTGAATCAAGTTTCCACGAAGACCCATTTGCTCTCATGACATTAGGAGGATAAAATGTGCAATTTTGAAGGTGGGCTCCAAGCCTGAGTGCTCAAAGCCCCCAGAGGCTCCTTGGGGTTGGGAGAATTTTTTCATCAACACCCATGTGGCTGGTGTTCTAGCTCCCACACCTGTAGGAGGGTTTTGGTGTTGAGCATTTATTCTTGACCAAAATACCACTTTGCATCTTCATGGCCTTTGAAGATAGGTGTGAGGTCAGACAGACCCTTCTGAGTTTTTCAGCCAGAGTAGAAGCATTGTTGTGTGAATGTTTTCTGTCTTTTCAAGATTTCCTTTCATTCTGTGTCCCAAGCTTCATTGCCCAGCATTGAGTAGAGAGCTCGGCATGGCCAGGCACCCCATGCCGAGCTCGCCACTCAATGCTGGGCATTGTGCATCTGGCTTTATGTGGGAACTGGGGAATCAAACCCAGGTTGTTAGGCTTTGCCTTGACCACTGAGCAGTCTCTCCAGCCCATTCCCACATTTTAATGGGGATATTTAATTCAATATGCTTTCCTCCTCTTATCTGTGACTTTCTTCTAGTTATTTGGAAGACTGTTATCCTAAATTCCCATAATTGCCATTCCCCCCACACTCTCCTTCTCACTGTGGACTGGGTAAAATCTCCCATAGGATCATATGCCCTGTCTCCTGCCTTGCATTCTTCCAGAAAGCTCTCACTTCTCTTTTTCTTTGTCTGCATGTTTTTCCCATTCTCTCTCCCCTCCTCCTTCTCTCTCTCGTCTCTCTCTTTCTCATTCCATCTTCACTGGACACAGGTAAACTGATGCTCCTGCTCCTAAAGCCTCCATTCTGCAGAAACCTAGGAGGGGTACGGACCTTTGTGTCATAACATGTACTCCCGACAGCAATCAGCATCTGTAACTGAAGAGGGGACAGGGACCTGTGCCTATGCCCTCTGACCACAGCCATGTGCCCTTCGTCCTTCAGCATCCTGTGACCTGCACGATCTGGGCATTCGACCTCCTTCCTTCCCGTTCTCATGCTCTGCCCTCTCAGCTTTCATGATTGGGCCTCCGCTTGGGGTCCTTCTTCCTTGGCCAGCTGGTGGTGTTCATGGTCTCAGCTCTTTCCCTCAAGGTCCCAATGCTGGCCTGCTTCAGGCTTCCTCCCCAGAACACTTCCTTCTATCTATGCCCTGTTCATAGACATCTCTGGACACAAGGACCTGGTCATCATTGGATAAAATTCTTCAGATATGTGACATCTGGCCCCATATACCCTGGGTGTAGATTAAGCTAAGGGCAGGTATGGACTCCAGACCTTGCTGGTGACATCAGTGCTCTGGAATCCAGTAGGACAAACACATTTCTGCTTCCCCGCCTAACTTCGGTTTGTAAAGACAAAACTTCTGGCTTTTCATGTTGAGCTGTGGTCATTGCGACCATGTGCAGGCCTCCAGAAGTTTTGTTTCTTTTTGTAGTCAGAAGTTAAATTTTTCTCACAAGCTTTTAAAGAAGGCAGCCTGCACATGGTATTCAGTTTTGTTTCAGAGGGTAATCTTTGCTGCAATAAAAAAAAAACCTTGCTTACCAATAAATACAACTTCTTTTTCTCTTTCTTCATTTCAAATCTTTAATCATTGTGAGTCAGACTGAATTATTCATAATTCTTAAAACAACATAATGTTTAGGCATGTTTGAGAATTTAAACTGGCAATTTAGAATGAAGGAAAACACTTCTCTTTATTCTCCATTTCCCCGTATAACTGAGCAATTAATCTCTGCTTGTGTTGATGTTTCTGTTTAGCACTAATGCCTTCCCATTTGTTTATACACTTAACATGCATTCTATAATTTTTATTTTTGCGCTGTTTTAGGAATATAGCCTTTGGGCAAAATAAAGGAAGTGATTGGTTGTTTTGTAGAAATGTTGCAAACTGTTGGTTTTGGTTGTGCAGTGGACTTCATGAGGGCGGCCCACTTTCTGCTATGGGAATGATTCTTCTTACCTGTGAGACTTGTGTGAGTGAATTTTATTGTTAATGAATTAATTATTATAGATCTAATTTTAAAATAAGCTTTTGTATAGGAGATGATGTTATAAAGATAAGAATATTCATTTGAAAACATGTACAATTATGTTGCTATTTGTAGTAATTACCTTCTTCTTGCTGGGACAAAACACCAGACCAGAAGCAGCTTATGGTAGAAAGTGGGAAGTGGCTTATTTTGGTATATAGTTTGAAGGTGAAGTTTCACCATGGTTGGGGTGGGAGACACATGTGTACCCACACACACGCAAACACCTAACTATACAAAAAGGAAAAAAACTAAGATGATTTTGTCCCTAGAAGTTCAATGCTGTGTAACACTTGGTCATAATCCTCACTTCAGGAAATCATTTCAATGGTAAGGTGGTTTGAGAGTAAAACATCCCCCATAGCCTCTACTCTTTGTGAGTAAGCCTTCTACTTGGTCCCCAGCTGGGGGAACCTTGTTGGTGGTGTGTGTCACTGGGAGGTGGGATGGGAGACCCCAGCCACGGTTTCACTTGAAAAGGCCCCATGTGTTCCAGAAGAAGCTCAACCCAGTTCCCAGTGGAAGTTCCTGCAGGGAACTTGCCAAGGGGAGTTCTGGACACAACTAAAGCCCCAGGAGGGGCAGCATGAGGCTGCTGCTCTTCGTGTCCTGCCTGCACATCCTTTCTGAGGCGGACCTTCAGGGAACAGTCCTGCTGGCCTCGTGAAAACAATGCTTCTTTTTGCTAGATGACATTTGAAATCACGTTTCTCTTAATGTCCCAACGGTAGGAAAACAACTCCTCCCATGTGTGATGTAGTAGAATGTGTCATTTCTCTGTGGTTTGGAGCCTTTGATTCTGAAGATAAGAACAGTTGGGTATCACACTTCCTAACACCTCAACAAATAACACAAGAGGGTCCTCAGTAGTCAACGTGCTTGCTTGCAAAGCCTGTTGGCTCAGGGTTCAATTCCCCAGCACCCACCTCAAGCCAAATGCAAAGTGATAAAAGCATTTATGATCCCAGGCCGCCTATGCCAATGGGCGAAGCAAACAGATAACCACACGTTAAAATGTCAGCTGGTCTGACATTCTTTCCTTTGCAAACTGGAAGTTCCCTTGAGACCCTGACTCAAAGAAGGTGGAGCACAGATACCTTGATGCTGTCCTTTCATCTCCACATGCACACGCCCTCACCCCACCCAAATAATTTCTTTTCAAAATACATAAAATGCAATTGTGGTTTGAATTAGATGCCTTCCATATACTCATGGGTTTTGAACACATAGTTCCCACCTGATGGTAATTTGGGAGGTGGAGCCTAGCTGGAGATGTGTGTGTGTGTGTGTGTGTGTGTGCGTGTGCTGGGCTTTTGGATGTTATAGCCAGCTCCCCCTTGCCAGGACTTGGCTCAGTCTCCTGCTGCTGTTGTCCACCTTCTGTGACAAGGAGACGATGTCCAGCCTCTGCTCCGCCATCCTTCCCCTGCCATCATGGAGCTTCCCTTCCAGACTGGAAGCCAAATAAACAAAGTTTCTTTCATCAGCTGTTCTGAATGCATTGCTTTGTCACAGCAATGAGAAGAGAAGGTAACTATGACAATAATCCCACCAGGGAAGAGTGGAATAAGAGAGTGGATATGTGTCATGGTTTGATCCAGGTGTCCTGCACAAACAAATGTGTTCTGAATGCTTGATCCCCAGCTGATGGCAGTTGTGAATTGGAACCTTGTTGGAGCTGTGTTGTTGGGGGCGGGCTTATGGGGGTTATAAGCCAGCTTCCCCTTGCCAGTGTTTGGCACGCTGCCGCTGTTTGCAGTGCTGTGGCGGAGGTGATGTCCATCCCTCTGCTCGTATCATCATTTTTCCCTGCCATGGTGAAGTTCCCCTTGAGTTCTTAAGCCAAAATAAACCCACTCCTCCACAAGCAGCTTTGGTCGGGTTCTTTTCTGCAGCAACTAGAAAGCCAACTACAACAGCGTGTGTTCCAAAGGCATGCCTTCAAGGTGTGTCAGTCACGACATTCCTTCGTCAAACCTGGGAAATCTTTATTTGCTACTTTTTTGTAGAATGAGAGTTTTTACTTTTTAATACAAACCCTCCATAATTGGTCTCTAGTTGGCTGTTAGTCAGTCTTAATTGCGGATCCCACCCTGGGACCATCTTCGCTCTAGAACAAGAAAGTTGGCTCCATTTATTTTCCTGACAGATCAGAAACAAAGTCATTTTATGACACAGATTTACATTTCAGCAGATGGGATCTACATAAGGAAATCACAATGCTTCTTTTCTACAAATGATAGGAATAAATTGTCAAGAATCCTTTCATATGGAAACATTCCTATATGCTGTGAAACCCCAGCTTTTGTGGGAGATAATACCAGTCGGTCACCCTGAAGCACACACCTCTAGTAATTTCACTGGACAAATGAATAGCAAGCGACTGGTGGCCTATGACTCAACTCAGATCTTTGAAAGGATTAGTTCCTTTCTATACAGAAAAAAACCAAACAAAAACATATTGAGTGTTTTTGATTTATGCCTCTTTGTTTTCATTCAAGAATACCTGCATTCCATGAAAATCATAGGCATATGATAAATTTCCCTGTGTATCTAGAGCATCAGGCAGACATTGTAGAGAATGAAGGCAATATTTTTCTTAACCTAGGATTGCCTAGTTTTTCTTGGATATGGCTCCCAAAGGAAAATATACATGTCAAAACAAAGCAGGTTGGAGTAAAAGAATTCATACTGAGAGAGATTTAATTGCAAGGGGATTCAACATGGCCCTGGGCCTGTTTGCAATCGAGTATTAATGATGGTTGAGACACAGGAGTGAGAAGTATTTGATGTGCTCTAGGAATAATGAAAGACCCACAATCCTGCCTTAATTCAGTGCCAGGGACTAACAGTGGGCACACAGTTATTGACTCACATAAATTCTCCACTGCCACGCACAGATTATGAGACCCAGAAAGCAGGTCATTCGGGAGATGGGAGAGAGGCAGGAGAAAGGATGCAAGCTTTGCAGGCACCACTGCTACCCTGAGTCCAGCCCTATAATGACTAATCTGGGTTGTCACCTTTATAAAATATAGAATCACCATGGAAACAAATCTCTGGGCATGCCTGTGAGGGATTTTCTAGATTATATAGTCTGAGGTGGGAAGAGCTCAATCAATGTTGTTTCACTGGGTCATGGGCTGGGGTCCTGGGCTGCAGAAGAAGGAAAAGGGAACCGAGAAACCAGCTTTCTTATGTCTGTGGATCACTGTGACCAGCTGCCTCAAGCTCCTGCCACCAGGCCCTCCCCAACATGATGGCTTCTAGCTTTAAACTGAAAGCCAAAATAAACCATCCTTCCTTAAGTTCTTTGGTCAGATATTTTATCACAGCCATGAGACAAGGAAGGAATACAAACTCCTTTTCAGGTGGCTGCACTCTCTGCAACGGCCTCTTCAACAGTCTGATTAAGCCTGGGCTTCATGCTTCACACACAGGCTTTGGTTTAAAATTGCATTTTCTAAATCTGAAACTTGAAATACAGTTTCTCAACAACAGAAAAATAAAAGTTCTTCCACAACATGGATCTTAACATTTCTTGAAGCTGACTCCCAGATGTTTCTGTCTTTCTTTACCGTCTTCTGGAAGCCAACAGGACATTTCAGACTCCTGACTTTATCCTTCTAAGGAGACATTGTAGCCCCAGCCTGGGCCAGTAGTTCCTACACATTCCACATTCAACAAGAGTTGCTGTGGTGGTTTGATTCACATATTCTGAATGCTTGATCCCCAGCTGATGACAATGCTGGAATTGGAACCTTGTTGGAGGTGTGTTGTCATGGGTGGGCTTATGGGTGTTCTAGCCAGCTTCCCCTTGCCAGTGTTTGGCACACTCTCCTGCTGCTGTTGTCCACCTGATGTTGACCAGGAGGTGACATCTCTCTTCTGCTCATGCCATCATTTTCTCTGGCATCATGGAGCTTCCCCTCGAGTCTGTAAGCCAAAGTAAACCCTTTCCTTCCATCAGCTGCTTTTTGTGGTTGTTGTTGTTGTTTTGTCACAGCAATAAAAAGCTGACTGCAATAGTTGCCTTTCCTGGACGCAACTCCCATCTGTTATTGATCCACATAGAAATTTGAAGGTCTGGCACTTGTAAAAACCACAGGTAGATTTGGAAAGGTAATTAATAACCCCATAAAATCCCTTGATCTGTATCTCTTTGCCACTGGACCTGGAAATCAGATCAAATTGTCTAGTGCTCCCAGGAAGCTGAGCAAACGGGTGATTGGAGAGGTTTATAAGTGTCGAGCCAGAGGTGTGAAAGACATGAGCCAGCAACAGGGAGGATAGTAAATGTTTCGTTAAAAAATCTAAGTAGGGGCTGGAGAGATGATTGCTCCTTGGTTAAAGCCTTGCCTGCAAAGCCTAACAACCTGGATTTGGTTCCCCAAGTACCCAAGTAAGGCTGGATGCATAGGGTGGCTCATGCATCTGAAGTTCATTTGCAGTGTTGTGAGGCCCTGGCTTGCCCATTCTCTCTCTCAATCTCTCTCTCTCTCTCTCTCTCTCTCTCTCTCTCTCTCTCTCTCTGGAAATCAGGCTAACAACATAGGGAACAAAGAGTTCAAGAAACTGACAATGGCCAAGCGGTTCATGGGAGACTTCTGCAGGCAGAAGGCTTATATTTTCTCCTAGTAATATGTCCATTCTGTGATGAAGGTAAGGGGACTCTGTCACTGAGAGTCTGGAGAGAACAGGAAGGCCAATGCTCACAGGACAGGGAAGGAAGGGGTAAGGGAGCCCGGGGAGAGGAGTCTGTTGCTGTGGCACTTGGATTGTTCGGTGCACGCCTGTGAGGAAAGGCAGAGGAAGAAATGAGAATGCCCTCTTCTCACACAGGCTGGCAGCCCCTCTGACAGGCTGAACTCAGGAGCCACCATACAAAAAATATGCAGGGAGATCTTGGGGAACAGTGACCTCTAAATTGTTCTCTGACCACACCTGAAAAATGTTGAAAGCAGTTTAAAAATTATTAATTTAATGACATCCTACAAAAAAGTTCAAAAATATTTATAGGAACATCAAAATGCATAGCGAATAATAAAATAAAATTCAGAATGATTGACCTGTTACTAAAGGAGGAGGGATAATTTGAGAAGAAGGAAAGGTTAGGGAAGAGGGCTGAGAAGAGGGGAGGGGGTGGAGGGGTAGGAGCAACCTTTATGTGTATATCTGAAAATGTCACAATCTTGTATAATTAATGCACACTAGTAAAATTAATAAAATAACTAGATAAGAAAAAGGGGAAACACATTCTAGAAAGTAGAAAAAAAATCAATCAAATCTAAGACTGAGAATGAAATGAAATTACTAAACACAAGAGAGTAGAAAAAGGGGCCACATAGGAGAGCGACATTCATAAGTGGATACATTTTAATTTAACTCTGTAGATAATTATAACCCAATGATTAAAAGAAAGGATGGATGGACTGAATACAAAATATTCAATTTATTTTGTGCGTCAAACATACCCACCTTACATGTTGACACGGGTGAAGAGTCAAAGCGAGTCAACAAAAAATAGGAATAAACGTGAATGGGTTTATGTTTGTGATGAAACAATAATCAAGGTAATCCTGGAGACTCTGTGCCGTCATCAAGAAAGAGTAAACGAGAAAATATGGTTAAAAGTATAGAGACAGATGTTACGCCATGATTAAGGGCTTAGCTCAAACAAGGTACAATACTTTTACATGGGAATATAGCCAAGAAACAAACTTCAGAAGAGATGAGAAAATAAAATGGTGAAATTAAAAAGAAAAGAAATATAGAAAGTCACAATAATAATTGAGTAATTATATGTCCTATCAGTTTAGATAGAGCATTCATGAAGAAAATTAATACTAAAGATGCATGAATATTAGTATCCATTTCCATCATTTAATTCACAGTTTTAGAATACATCACTTAAAATCAGTAGATGACACATTCTTTTTAAGTGCACCAAGGCAGAACATAGGATGATTATCTCTGGAAAAACCCTCAGACTTTCCATATTGCTATATAACTTAATAAGTGCATCAGAGCAAACAACAAACTCATTTTCAGATTACACAGGCAAGCTAAGTGCTGTCATATCAAACACTAGCTGCTTTCAAGAGGTATCATAAAAGCACATTGCCCCAGACAGTGTGCTGTCAAAGGAAGCAGACATAAGCGGCTCAGTGACCAGCACGGCATCCTGTTCTTTGCTGACAGTGTGATGAAAGCTACGTTGAGGACCCGGGACAGAGCAAACATGTGGAGATCCCACCCTGGACTGCTGTAAAGGAAAGGTCAGTCAATGGGATATTAAGGCCACTTTCTGCAGTGCTTTGGGAGGCTGAGCTCCCAAGCGTTCAGTCTTCTGAATTCCCCTTGGCATCGGTGGAGTTCTGAGCACCTTCGTCTCCTCCTCCCCCAGCACTAGCAGCAAGCTCAGCTTTCTCTAATCAGAATGACACTTCTAACGTCCCAGCTGAAGTAAGGGTCATGGGTAGGCGATGCTGTGTGGGCTTCACATGGCAGACTTGGGTGGGAACAAGCTGCTGGCCTAAAGTTGCAGATGGCGAGAGAATCATTGGGGACAGAAGAGTTGAATCCATGGTCAGGATGCAAATTGCAATGTATCCTGTTGAAGATGTCAGAAAACTCAGGCTGTCAGGCTACTTTTATGTGCACCACGGGCCCTTTGCCTGGAAGCCTGTCTGAGAAGCCTGTTTCTGTTTTGTGAGTCAGTAAGCTTTGCTGGCCACTGAAAAAGGTCCTGACTGTCAGGTAGGGAAGGAGCCCAAGCTTCAGACTGAAGGAGATGTTCCACAAAACAGAACCAGACTGAAACATAAATACATGAATAGCAAGAAAGAGGAACAGAAATGCAAACTGGAAATAGAGGATCAAGAAGCAGGAAGGAAGACACGATGGCCTCTCTGAAAGGAAAGAATTTCAGAGGACTGGATTGTGAGAAGGATGCATCCTGTAAACCATAGGAACGACATTCTGAACAGAGGCTGTATCTGTTTCAGCGATTTTTCTCATGGCTGGGACAAAATCCCCAACCAGAAGCAGCATGTGGAAGAAAACTTACATTTGAAGGAAAAATTCCATCATACCAGGAATAGGAAGCTGGTTCACATGGTCACATCAGCAGGGAGGAAGCAGAGAAAAAGAACAGCAATTGCGGCTGGACTATCAAGGCCGGCACCCTGTCACCCACTTCCTCCAGCAAGCCTCCTCCTTCTAAAGGCTCAGCAATCTTTCAGAACATCATCACCAGATGGGGATCACAGCTTCAGACACATCACGTGGTGGTGCATTCTACCTTTAGATCACTGCCATGTCCAAACTCATCAGAGGGTGCTAAGAAAGAGCAAAATACTCAGATTTAAAGACTAGGTATTCATCTAGCTGATATTATTAAAATAGCACAGAATAAATGGAATGGCGATAGGAGACTATAGTCATAATCTGATCAAGAAGAGCCAGAAGCTTGAACTGGGAAGATGGGAAGTTGACATGAGTAAGAGAGGTAAATTGATCAAGAGTTGTTTAGAGATAATATCAAAGGAAAAAAGGGAGAGGGAAAGAGAGAGACAGGAGAGAATGTCCATCATGTTAGTGTGAACCCCTGGTAGATGAGCCCGGCTGCACCTTGCTGGTGACAGACAGGTTGGGACGAGTACGTGGAGAAACTGAATGTGGATAACTTTTACGAAGTTTGCTTGCAGAGATGAAGGGAACAGCACGTGGGAGGGGAGGTGTGGAAGAGCGCAGGAGAGTGAAGGCTCGTGTTCCTCCGTTCTTTTCTCGCACAGATCAGACAGAGCCGAGTCTATTTCAAGCTGGACTAAAGGCATCCACGTGAAAGAAGGAAAAGCTGAACTTTCAGAAGAGAATGGGCCATAACAAAGTATTGTCTGCATTGAAACCACTCTGTAACCTGCCTTCAGTTTCTACCAACTACAAATGTGGAAATCGTAACAAATGAATGTTTTTGTCTTCTGATCCCATGGAAACATCCTGAGAGAGAAGAGAGTCGTTTTACATAAGCAATCTTACGTCAGAGAAATATGAAATAAATTTCAAAACTACAATGCTAAAGAATTATTTTAAATTGTCAGTCTTGAACGGAGTAGCATAAAAAAAACAAAGTAAGCGTTTTTAGGCTATAATTAAAATTTCGTGACATCCGGTTGGGGGACTGAAACAATGAAGATCTTACAGAGTTTGGCAAAAAGTTTAACCCTCACAGGCATCCTCTAAGTTTCCAAAGAGACAGAGCACTTCTCTCCCAGAGAATATCACATTCCACAGGAGTGCAGGGACCGAGGCTGCAGCTGGCTGATAAGAAGTACAATCGGAACAGCACAGCTAAACATGGTTCTGGGGGGATGAGCTCCTTCCTATGCTGTCAGCACATCGTGAGGAAATTATTTTAGAATATGTGTGGAGGAGTTCAGGAATTAAGGCTGCTGTAATAGGGGAACTAACAAAATTCAGGAGTGTAGGACAAGGTTCAAGTACGCCCGAGAGATGAATCTTTTGTCGAAACACTGCAATTGTTGTTGGATAACTGGGAGCCGTGATAGGACTGTGAAATTGGAAGGGAGATGGAGTCTTCCTTTTATAAAGTGAAGTACTCAGGAAGGTGTATTGAACAAATTGAGGAGTGAGTCCTTGGATAAAAGTAAGGTATTGGGGCTCAGTAGAAGAAGGTCTTTAAGACATCACTCAGATTTTAAAAGGCAATTACTCAAATTGCCTGTGTTATCTGTATTTATTCATGGTTTCCCTGGAGGGAGTTTAAACTAAGCAATTTAAAAAAATGTAATATTGGAATAGTTCTTTGGCTAATCTAACTTTTTATAGAAAGTTCAGAATTTTGTCCTGAGTAAGTTCCTGAATGTTGGGAACTCTGTGAAGAATGGTGTGTGCCAAGAACATGGCTAATTAGCATGTGTTATTGGAAAGCTATTTCCTTATTTTATTATTCCTCATGTTTCACGTCAAACTCGTTTGGTTCTCTGACATTTTACTGTAGTAGAGATGGAACCCAGGACCTGACACTTGTTAGGAAAGCGCTCTAGCATGGAGCTGGGTACTCAGCCTTTGAGAATTTATTTTATGTTGTAACTGAAACACCTTGTATCGATGTCCGAGTTATGATCCTAGGTGCTCCAGTTTTCTAGTAAGATGAAGACATGACGAGTGAAGTGATGACCCGCAGGAAAGCCTTGTCTGTCAAGGGCCCCAGTGGCAAAGCAGCCGAACAAAACCACGTTTGCATGGATCTGAAAGTTCATCGGAGGCACGAGACCTCCCAGGGAGCATCAGTTCACGAACAGCTGCATCTCTCAGCAGCATCAGGGTCCAGATTGAGTCTTCTGCGAAGGAACACCTGGCTTTCTCAGCAATATGTATCGAGGAGACACGTTATCCCTCTATATAGGTTCTGGTTACTTCTGTTCACAGTCAACTAACCATGCATGTCTGGCTCTGTTCTCTTCCATGGCTGAGATGTTGACTGTGATGCTCTGCCTCGATACTGAATTAGCCCAGATTGTGGAATTGTCTAAAGTCAGGCAGAGTGGCAGCTGCAGCTCTGTTGATTGCTGTGGCTACTTGTTACGTTTTCTGTGATTCCATAAGACTTTTATAATGTCTTTTGTAGCTATAGAACTGCTATCAGAAGTGTATAGGAACCCATCCCCCCACCTGTAGATCACTTTGTCCCCTATTGACACTTAACAATCTTAAATATTCCAATGTCTTTTCAACTTCTTTTATTAACATTTTTATAGGCAATGTTGCTGGGTTTGTTCTAACATCTATCGTCTATCTATCTATCTATCTATCTATCTATCTAATCAATCATCTATCTATTAATCTATTATCTATCAATCATCTATCTCTCTATCTATCTAGTTCTTGTAAGTATAATGTTTATCTTGACTTTTTTGGTAATTTGCAATTGATGTATAACAATTCTACTGTGGTTTGAATACTGATTTAATCTATATCTAGGGCCTTTTCTGCAGTCATTTTTTGCTTCTGCCAGTTTATTTATGGAGTATTGAAGGTGTTCTTTCTTAAATACAGAAGGTCATGCTGTTGGCACCCAGAGTCAGTGTGCTCCCTCCTTTTCCAGCTGGGAGCCTTTGATGAAGACCCAGAGCCCATGCTGTGGCTGCAGGAGGCCACTCATGACTCCTATGCTCAGCACTGTTAAGAGGCTGCAATAACAGAAAGTGAATGTCATTTCACACTTTTTCTCTGGGGTACTAATAGCTGACTCACCTCTACATCATATCTGCAAGGTGTTCTTTCGCTGAATTACATTCCTTGCAAAACACTGGGTGACTATCTCACCTTGACCTTTCCTAAAAGTCTCAGAAATACAGAATCACAAGGCAAACTATCTTCTTGCAGTACCATGAAGGTAGCAGAAGGTGTACCTAGACCTCTCTGGTTACACGTGACCTACACTTTCTAGAAATTACTATTAGATGTAGGCAGATGGCTAAGTGGCTAAGAACACTTGACACACAAGCCTGAAGACCTGAGAAGGTCGGAGATGGCCTGAGTTTGATCTCCAGCACCTACATGACTTCATATGCTTGGAATCCCAGTCATGTGAGGAGTGGAGACAAGAGACTCTTTGGGGCTTCAATGGTCAGCCAGTCTGACCAAAATAATGACAACTCTGGGTTTAGGGAGAAATTGTCTTGAGGATACAAGTGGATGAGTGATAGAGATTAGACAATGGTATTCTTTGGCCTTTGTAGGCACATACAGAATGTGCACATCTGCACATACGAGAGAGAGAGAGAGAGAGAGAGAGAGAGAGAGAGAGAGAGAGAGAGAGAGAGAGAGAGAGAGAGAGAGAGAGAGATATTATAGGACTGAACCAGTGTGCAGTGTTTCTCTTCAATATCTATTTGCATGGCTTCGGTGGTAACTGGTGATCCTCCAGGACACACTTCCCTATACCTTCATTATCCTGGCCTTCATGGCAGACTAGCAGCCATAGTACTCACCCAATACTATGGGGGATTCCTGGAGTCCTGCTGGACCAGCTGCCCAGTCCCATTTGCACCCTGCCCAGGGAGACTGCCCAGAGTCTCTGTGCTGTTTGACCTCACATGCCACTGATAGCAAGTGTGTGGCTGGCAATGCCCTCAGCATTTGCGTGTTAACAGGGGATTCAGAAGGAGGGTCCAGAGGCTCCTCTCCTAGAGCCGCGGAATTGTTTCCTGTCCATTTTGTCAGTTATAAAATTAAAATCTCCCAATGTTCAAACATATTTTCAGAATTAGTTTGCTTGAGCAAAAAGAGCAGATAGGGCCATAACCGAAGAAGCCAGTGATATGAGAGTGATAAGGGTAGTAGATTTCTAAAAGTAAGGCATGGTGTGTGTTTAAAAACTTTGATGTTCAAATATGAATAACTTCAAGCAGTTTTACGTCCTCACCTCATTTTCAATAAGTTCCATGAGAATATATCGAAAAGTTCAGCCAGGCAAGTTCTACCTCACCTTGGTTGCACTGGGGAGAGTGGGTATTTTTAGCAATGGCACTGTGCTAAGTAGACCTAGGTACTCTTAGAATTAAAAACAATGATACAGACTGTCACTGGCACTGTTCTAACCCTGCCTATAGTCTTACTTCGCACACAGAGAACATTGTCACTTGAGCTGGAGCTCCAGGACATTTCATCTGAATGTTTGCAATTCCCCATTCTATGTCTCCACTTGGCTCTGTCTTCCTGTCATCCATTTTCTTTATACCAGAATTAAGTAGGGCAACAAGAATGAGAGTCAGATCACACCTCTCCTGTGTTCACACATCTCTAGTGGCTTCTACTCCTCTAAGAAAAGAGTCCAGTCTGTCTCAATAATGGTGGCCTCATTCTTGTTTTAGGTTTCTGATCAAATGAAGAGAAAATTTAGGTGCATTGAATACCTTTATGTAAATGCTTGTCAGATTTAAATTAATAATATAACATGGAAATAAGCCAACTATACAACTCAACTGTAGTGAAGGGATAACAAAAACAATGTTCTGTTCCTCAAACAATATTATTCATTAATATTATTCATACTATGGGCATTTTGAACAAGCATGTATCAAACTTTCATACTCATTACGTCTGAATATGTCTGAGTTCTTAAAATGGGCAAGAAATGCCTGAAGTCAGGTCTCATATGAAGTTCATCTTGGTGTTCTCATGCAGGTAGGCCAAGAGCAATGGAGGCTTGTGGATAATTGTGGAGTTCGTTTCTGCTGCGTATAGTCTTCTCTTGGTTGATTATATCTGAGAGTCTCTCACAGTGGAAGGACTTGGAGAACCCTAGCACAGCAGGTGTGGGAGCAAGTGAATCTGTCTGAAGCTCCAAGTCTCTTCCTGCAGTAATGCTGATGGTCCCAGGTCCATGTCTCCTTGACCAAGAGGGCTTCCTTGGAGGAGATGTAGAATCTGGAGAGAGCTCTGTACATACTAAGATCCATCAGGGTCCACAGAGATTTGGAGACCTGTGAGTCCTGTGATAAGCTTAGATGTATCAAAGGGAAAAACCCATCATCCTGAAGCCCATCAATGAAGAAGACATTAGTCTCAGAGATTTTTGACACAAAGACCCCTAAGCTCACAACCTTAAAGCAGCCTTAATACTCATCCACCATAACTCAGGGAACTATGCGGAAGAGGGGGCGGAAAGATTGTAAGAGCCATGGTGGGGGAGACTCCAGAGGCATCAGGGAGAACCTGGCTGAATACTAGGCTATCCATGGTCCCCTGTCACAAGGACTGATCCAGATGACCCATGGAGGAGGTTATCCAGCGGAGTGGGGAGAGGAGGGCAGCAGGAAATTGGGGATAACAACTCACTGTTTGCCCACTAAATATTGTGACTCATTATGGACAATTAAAAAAAAAAGTGGTGCTCACCTGTACTTGAAATTGTACCTCTTCCCCAACTGCAGGTGAGGTTAGGGATAGTGGACACATGGCATGTGTCTCATTCTCTGCTGCACAGGAGCTTCCCTTGATACTTTACTGCTCACCAGCCGTGTGACCTCGGCCAGTGGCCTGTCTTCTCTGTACCACACCATGGCCACTGAACGTCCTGAAAGTCAGTGATTAGGACTCCTGGCTGTGATAAAAAGTCACTGTTTACCTCTGCAGGAGCTATAGCCCACCTGCTATTTCACCCTAGCATCTGTGATTGACCAGAGGTCAATGAAATTAGGAATCTGTTGGTCTTTAAGGCAATCCATGGACACATGAAGACAATGTTGAAATTTGTACAACAGTGACTCTAATCTCACAATCATCATTCCTTTTCTCCTAAGCAGTTGTCTCATTGTTATTTCTACCCTTTCTTTAGACTGGCTTTAATAATCTCAATTTAAATTAATTTAAAAGTGACATCATAAAGATGGCATTATCATAACAATTACAACATTTATCTAAGCATTTCTCTGTTGTTTAAGTAAACCACAGGCCAGTGTGAACAGCCAAGGGACTATGTCCAGGCAAAAAAATGTCTCTTCCATGGAACTGTGATACAATTTCAAAAAGAGAGGCTGGACAGACGGCTAAGTGGTTAAAGGTGCTTGCTTGTCAAGCCTGATGGCCTGGGTCTGATCCCCCAGTACCCACCTCAAACCAGATACACAACATAGGACACGCATCTAAAGTTCATTTGCAGAGGCAGAAGGCTGCAACACGCCCATACTTCTTCTCCTCTTTCTCTCAAATAAGTAAATAAACGTATTTTAAAAGAACAAATTCTAAAAGAATATAAGTCATGAAGCTAGATAGGAAAATATGAGAGGGGGAGAGGTGTGGCGAAAGGCAGAAAGACACATGTCACACATAGTATGAATATGGAAGAGAAAGACTGTCTCGAATGTCACAATGGAGGACCGGGAAAAAAACTGTAAAGAAAATGCCATCATAATTATCAATATGGGTATGTTAAAAACTAAAATTAAATAGAATAAAAAATCATGCTGTCTACACTGTTTCTTTCAAGATGTGGTTGTCTGTTACCTGCAACAACCGCCAGAAAAAGTTTCTTGAAGTTTAGTTCCTGTGACGTATCAGAATCAGGCATATGTTTCCCACAAAACTTAGTATTCTAAGCCATTCAGAACTTAATGGCTTTTTATTATGTTCTTTAAAGGCACTTTTCCATACAGTTTTTCCCCTAGTCACTGTCAAAATGATCTTCACAGAACATTTGTCTTACGTGCCAGATGGCCACAGCCATCCACCTATGCAAGGCCTGGGCTCCTGCATCGGAGTCACACACTCCATCTGTTTTCCCTGCCTCACCTCCTTCATGTCGAGGATGTTAGGAGCAGGTAAAAATTTTGAATTGAACATATCCTGTTGGGATATCTGTTTTCACCCTAGCTTTCAGCAGATCCAATTAGCGTTGATGCAAACATTTGTCAGCCTCTATGAGAGACATATGAAATTATTATCCATCCTTCTGTTCCACTCATCAAAGACCAGCTTTCATTTTACATCACAGCGCATTTTGGAAAGTTTTCTTTCTAGGTAGGTGAGGAGTTGAGGATTACAGAGTTTCTGTTAAAGAAGCTTGTGGGCTGTTCTGGAAAACGTCACAGATTTTCTTCGTATTCCACAGATGGCCTTCAGAATACTTTGACCGACATGTAAGGAAAACTTGGGGAATATAAGAATGGCCTTTCAGAAGAGATTAGCTTTTATACATCACTGTTAGAAACCCTCACAGTCTTTATGACTATGGCATTAGAATATCAATTGACATGTTGTCAAATAAATGAACTCTCCCTTTTAAAACAATCGTTCTGATTAGCTTACCTTGTTGGAGTTGGATTACAACTATGTCATATGAACTATGTTATAATGTGAAAATTTAGCAGCTGGCATTACAATAATTAAAGCTTGTAAATATAAAATGTGAGAGGCAAGTCATGTATTTAATTTCATACTAATATGATTCCCTGTATAATTTCTGCTTTCATATACAATGGATATTTTTAGAATAAAATAGCAGTTATAGGCAGAAGTCAATAATCCATTTTTCTCAGTTGTTAAAACTTTCATGCTATGTTAATACACACTTCTGGTGTGCTGCTGAAATCTTTTAGGAACAAATTTGCTCAAAAGCCTTAAAGAAGTTTATGCCATTCTCCAAGAAAGTCTACTTTAGGGGCCAGGAAGATTGCTCAGTGGTTAAAGTCTCTTGCCTGTAAAGCCTGCCAGCCCCATGTCATTATTGTAACATAGTTCACATTACACGGTTACAATCCAACTCCAACCAAGTAAGCTAATCAAAAGCTATTGTTTCAAAAAGGAGTGTTCATCTAGTTGGCACATGTCTGTCACTATTCACCCATGTCAGCTGGTTTTAAATAGTGGCAGAAGTCCCTGACATTCATTGTAGCTTTGCAGTGGCATCTGCCAACCTCCATTCATGGTAATAAATATAAATGAAAAAAAAACAAGAAAATCAACTTTGAGGAATGTATTATACAGAGGAAATCAGACATGAACATGCAGTTCACCTTCTTCCTCTCTATGGGGTGCTCTGTGACATCCTCATAAGCACTGAGGGAGTGAT
Source organism: Zapus hudsonius (assembly GCA_004024765.1). Taxonomy (NCBI): domain Eukaryota; kingdom Metazoa; phylum Chordata; class Mammalia; order Rodentia; family Dipodidae; genus Zapus; species Zapus hudsonius. The sequence continues at coordinate 19,608 of PVHP010019704.1, forward strand.
TACTGTGTGTGATCCTGTGAGCTTCAGGCCTCAGCTTTGTCACCCTCTGATGACAGTGTGCCTGTCCTCTGTGCATGCTCTGTCCTAAAGATCACTGCTTTTCTGTTTGTCCACTTTTTATTAAAAACTTTAATCTATGAGCATACTCCACCCCACCATCCTCTTCGGTCTCCTCTCCCCTGCCTGCCCAACCCACTGAGGACCCTCTTCTTCCTAGGTAGCCCGACTCGTTTTGCTGGAAGACAGCTTAGTTTCTACATGGACTTGATTTATTAACACTGCACTTGGGCTTCACAGCAACTTATCTCCTGCTAGAAGGACGCCCACCCTCTCAGACCCTTTTTAAGGCACAACTCCACCAATGTCTTGTTTCAGAAACACAGCCTGTACTTCTGCACTGTGCCTGGGGCCACTTGAGACAGTGAGTCACCAAGAAAAGCCATGTCACTGACACCCATGTGACACTGATCATGGTGCAGAAAGGACATTCGCAGTGTGGGAGCTGAGGCCAGAAGGACTGTGCCCTTTTGCTGACTCAGCTGAAAGTAGCTCTGGGGACAACTCCAGGTGTACCAAAACAAGTCCAAAGCACCGCATTGATTTTTCTAAATAATTTTTTGCCTATAGAAGAATTCATGAATATGAAGCCCTCAATTAACAAGCATTGACTGTAAAACACAACCAAAAATAATTTTTGGCTTTAGGGAAGCTCGACCTGGGAGGGTCTTACTTACTGTCTTGAACATGAAAGATGCAGGGCACTTTGAAAGGCTTAGAGTGGAGTGCCTGCTTTGACAATTTCGATGAGGGATTTGGGAAGACAGGACAGTCCACATCTGTACCGGCTGGAGATGCCCAGAGTGTGGTCTTATTTCAGAAGTCTAGTCCTGCACGTGGATAAGCAAGCTCTATACTTCTATACTTAGTAATGCGATTAACATGGGAATGCAAACGGTCTGACATGGCTTTTGAAATGGAGTGAAATTAGAACTAAAACAGAGGGAAAATACTACATAATCATAAGGTCAAATAAACAATGGTACCTCTTTAATATAAACTGTAGCTCTAAGATGAAGCCTGGAGATGTAGCTTGGTGCTGGAGCATCTGCCAGAGTAAACAGGACTCTGGTTAGATTGACAGCATTGCAAAATAAGTAAACAAAAAGTAAAAATAAAAAGATTATCTACCTTCTCTGTATAGGGCTGAGGGTCTCTAAAGGCTGGTTTTTTTTCTTAATTTTAACCACAGACAAAGAAAACCATGTGGGTACCACAGTGCCTCATCATCTAAGATCCCAAGAAGAAATGCACACAGCACATTGCTCGTTGTATTAAAGTCGAACACGCAGGGATGAAACCATTCATGCAATAGTGTTCCTGACCATTCTAGTAGGAATAAGTAGTGGCCACTGTGAGCAGCTTGAATAAGAGTATAGAGTGTCCTTTCCTTGCCTTCCAAATTTCTGGTGACTGGAACATGGGCTGCTAAGGCAAAGACTAGCAGCTCGCTGAGTAGACAGCCAATGCCTGTGAGCTGAGAAAGGGAACAAGAAATGCCTGACCAAACCACAGTTAAGATGGGTCTTCTCACTTCAGTGGACCTAATCAAGATAATCCCTCACAGACATGACCAGAGCCTAACCTAATCTAAATAATCCCGCAATGGTAATTCTAGATCCTGTCTAGTTGGCGATCAATATACACTATCAATCAGTGAGCTGTACATACCTACCTATGTTATAGCTTAATGAACCATCCACAACCATAGCATCAAATTTTAGAGCTCAAAGAAATTCTAAACCTTGACCCATCATATCTGTGAAGAACATCAAACCCAGAGAAATTAGGAGTCTTTTCTCAGATTAGGGTATTAAGTCAGGCTTTGGGCCCAGGATCAGCGCTGCAGCAATACGCCCACCAACTCCCCCTAAATGTGTCCATCCAGAAAAAGATGGAACATGAGAGAATGTATGACTCAATCTCCTGAAGGGCATTGAGATCCTTGAGGCCATTCCACAAAAATCTCTCTGGGCCTTGGGAAGGGTGGATGAAACGTGCAACTAAGATCATCCCCAGTGTGGCCCTTTCAGAACCAGTCAACCTACAGAACTGGAAGGATGGATCTCAAACCATGTCCTGCTTTACAGTCTCACATCTCTAATCTTTCCTGCACGCCTGCAGCTACCTCAGTACTCATCCACAGCGGAGGGTGGACTCCATGAATGACTGGTCAGGAGAGGCCTCAGTGCTCACAGGGGAGGGTGGCCTCCATGGACGAGCTGGTCAGGAGAGGCCTGTCCTTCATGTGGAGATTATTCAGTTCTGCAACATACAGCACTGCTCTTAATCCATTAGCCACAAAGGCACCGATGCTTCTTTTTCCTTCAGAAATCATTACATCATTCTATTTCACCTTTCTTTAAACGGCTTTTTAAAAATGGCTAGTCTTCAGAATAATATCATTTAACTGTAAATTCAATCTAATTCAAGCCCTTGGGACATTGGCAGAATAAAGCCATATTCTTGGTCCAAATATAAAGTAAACTGGCCCTAACCCAAGTCCCCATTAAAATCTTGTTGCTCTCTGAAGCCTCTGTAGCCGACCCTCTATTGTTGGAATTTTCCTCAGTACTGGTTATGTAAACTACCAGCAGAATGGGTCTGTCAGCCCCCTCACAGAACTGTAGGGATTTTATAGCCCAAAATTTCTCTCTTCTGCATTCTGAAAACCAGTTCCAAAAGTTTACAAACCACACAGTAAGGGTTATCACTTGTTTGTCATTCAAAAAAACATCATGGCCTCTACCACAGGACCCTTTGGAACTTGTGCAATGAGAGAGGCCCGAGAGCTCAGTTCCCCTGCTGGGCAAGCAAGGTCATGGAGTTCTGGAGCATGGTCATCAGAGACCCTTTTACAGAGAGAGATGAGCTACTAGTGCAAATGCACATTTTTGTCTATAACAGAATGTCCATCACATTGATTGATGTGTGATCGTTTCTCCTGCTTTCCAACATAGAAGAGTTTTAAACATGAAGTTTTTAGTGGTTAAGAAAATTAGAACAATAAACTCAGTGGATCTAAATGTAAGGAGAGAATTTATGTCAGAAATGGCAAGAGGGTCGGCTTATTAAAGCCAGCAGTAAGAGCTCAAAGAAGGGGTAGACTAGAGTTCTTAAATGGGACAATTGAAGTGACATCAGGTCTCACAGCATTCTGCTTTAAGGGGTTGTTGTAGGTCCTTTAAGGAACAAAGGCCATGCTTGCTGGCCTTGTCATGTCTCCACATATATCACCTGTCCTTGCAGGCACAAAACCCAACCTAGATTGGGAAAGAACCAGAGAAGCTCCTGAAGGTAGTGGGAGAAACCCCATGAACTTCATTCTTCAGTAATGCTAACTCGTTACTCACAGCCTGCAGGGAGTGGGCCTATGCCAGGTGCTGGGAAGACAGTGGGCTTTGCGGAGTCCTCCTGGGAACCACCAGCACCAGGCAGCTGCTGCCTCTCCATTCATGTCCCTCTGGGTTCTTATAGCCAGCTCTTTTTGGGGCTGTGATTGGAGGCCAGAGCTTGACTCACTGCATGTCTGTAGGGAGGATAATGAAGACACCTTTTATGGGAGAGCATTTCCCCCACATTTGGTCAAAGTTGGGTTTCTATGACAGTACGTGATTGCCAGCCCTGGCCTTCCCACTCCCCGCTGTCAATTAGCCTATCTGCATCACCCTTGTCTCTGCACACTGTCACTTCCCGTGTTCCACAGAGCAGCACAGGGACTTAATTGGCAGAGCTAAGCTGATTCCTGGTACTGGGAGCTTTTTTTCCAGCACCATTTTAAAAAAAAAAACATCCTTTCCATCAGTCCTGGGAGCTCAGCAGTGTTCTGAGAAGCAAATCTCCTGCTCTTGTTCACGGTCCAATTAGTTATCTGCTTCTATTTTCTTTTATCCTTAAAGTCTTTGACCTTTTCTTAAGGGTAAGAGTCACACTTTGGGGAGGCCTGCAAGGAAGTAAGCCCACCACCTCCATCATCCTCCTTTCTGTAGGTGTAGGTAAGCACCAAGAACTTGGAGGCTGGGGCTGGAACTTCTTAAATGATCCAGACAACCCAGGGGCCAGGGCCATGAAAAAGAAGCCCTTACATAATTGCCAGAACTCAAGAACGTGTTTTTAGCCCAAACAGGGAAGGCTGCAAGTGGCCAGTGTCCACTTCTGTAATAAGACACCCACCAGAGGTTGGTCATTTGCTTATAGCATCAGAAACTACTTCTCACTATGCTGGTATTCAAGGTCAGGGTGCCACCAGACTTAGTGCCTGTGAGAACCAGTTCTTAAGGACAGTACCATCTAGTTGCCCCATTGAGGGAATAGCAAGAGAGAATCCTCACTACTTCCTTTCTGAAGCCTCCTTCATAAGATCACTTCTTGCATATACGACTGTGGACTCCCTCTGGCGGAATCACTTCCCCAAAGTCCCACCTTTACTTACCTTCACCTTGGAGTCTAAGTCCCCAGATCTCGGGAGCACATTCATTCCAACGAGGAAGAGTTGCTGGTAACCCAGGTTTCCTTCCCCATGGTGTTTTTAGACACTAAGGACTCCAGAAAGGCATTGCACAGCTAGCTGAGCCTGTGGTCCTCGAGGGCCTGATGTGAGACTGAAGGTAGACAAACCCACAAATGGTATCTAATACTGTTCCCGACTGTGGTTGGCTCTGGCTCACACTCTGCCTGGGAGACTGTGGCTGGCCCTCCTTATCCTGGTGCAGATCGTGGCCTCTGACTGCACACGGGAAGCTCAAGGGTTCACTTCTGTTTCTGGCACTAACAGAGGACAAAATGTAAACTGGAGACAAATAGCTTCCATTTCTGGAAATAGGTATGAAAATACCAGAAATACGAAATGAAATAATTTATGGAAAGTAAGGGAGGAAAAGCTGAGCAGTGTATCTTAATATATTTCACCTGGTGCCATTGGGTACTTATAAAACTTGTTCCTGCTAGTATATCTTGGAGAGGAAATGCAGGATTACACGCCTGCTATAGTCCAGCCAGGATGAAAATTTTAATATGTTTTAAGACTTGGTTCAATTTTTTTTATAGATGACAGTAGTAAGGCACATATTTTTTTTCTAAAAACCGCTATGTTTTGATATTTAAAACAGTATTTTAAAGGTATTTATCAAATGGATTAAAAGAAAAGAACATTATACATCGAGAAGCAGAATATAGATTTATGACAAAAAAGTTTTAGAACTTTATTGGTCAAAGACACCACTACTTAGGTAAAAGAGAGAAAACTTTGTCCCACACAGGCATCTCAGTGTGCAAGTGTTGCACAGAGCATTCTCTCCTGGGACCGCGTTAAGGGTCATAGATGAATTTATTTTTAAGTGTCTGGTATCACAAGGAGTTGGCTGCTTCTTTCATTAGCTCATAGTCCAAGGAGACCTTTCCATTAAGGCATGATCGATATACCAAACTTATTATAGATTTAAGGCTTAAAACAGACACACAGACAAGTTCTCAATAAAGCCAGGTGAAAAACCGTTACTCAAAACTTCAATACAAAATTCTTTCTGTACATTAAATGCAAGAATTTTCACTTGGGCATGAGCAGAAGTTGTGCACAGGAGGGCTGGAGAGATGGCTCGGTGGTTGAGGCGCTTGCCTCCAGTGCCTAGGGCCCTGGGTTCAATTCCCCAGGACCCATGTAGGCCAGACCCACAAGGCGGTGGCTCTGGTGCTCTCTCTCTCTCTCTCTCTCTCTCTCTCTCTCTCTCTCTCTCTCTCTCTCTCTCTCTGCTTGAAAATGAATAAATAAAATATTAAAAAAAGAAGTTGTGCACAAGAAAGGAAGAATAAGAGGAGGAACTGGAGCTAAGCTGGGGGATGAAGAGGGGAAGAGCAGCTGAGCTCTGGAGAAATGAGAGAGGAGGAAACGGACCAGAGATGGGATGCATGAGACAAAGAGTTGGGGCTGAGCTGTGAAAAAAAGAAACCCGAGAGTTGGAGCCGAGCTGGGTGTATAAACACTACCAGCCGATGTGCAGCACATATCAAATCTGAAACCCCAAAGCCCTGGTACATGGTTGAAGGCAGAGCTTGGAGAAGCAGAGGGCACCCCAGGCTCCCATGGTACAGGTCCACACAGGAGGACAGTGCCAGTGATGTATGTGGCAGCCAAGGCCCTCAGGGCTCCAGTGGTACAGCATCCGGGAAGCTACTGGAAATGTGTCACCCAAGATGTGGATTGGGGCTGGGCTGCTGAGAACCAGGCAGAAAGGGCATCAGAAGATGCTTAGGAGGTTGACAGATAAAAAGGTCATGTCCTGAATATGTCCTGATGGTAACAGGGCAGAGTGCTATGGATCCCCAGCACCAAGGCAGCTTCTGCCCACCAGGTTCCCACTGCCCTTCTGCAGGGGTGGGAGACACATCTGATTCACACCTGACAGCAAGCTCCCGTCAGACCTACTTCAATGAAGGAAAATCACTTTCTGAAAAGTTTACATTTATACGCAGAAAGGAGGACAGCCAGGGGATGTTTACACAAAGTACCAAATCTAAGATGTCAAATGTGCTGTGTTGAAGGAAATGCTCTCTCTCTCTCTTTCTTTCTTTCTCTCTCTCTCTCTCTCTCTCTCTCTCTCTCATACACACACACACATACACACACATACAAAACCAAGCATTACAAGGGTCCAGAGAGGTGAGCAAGCAGAGACTTAAAAAGAAGACTAATATATCATTGCTATCAGAAATATAAGAAAAGAAACTCAAAATTAACTGGAAGTTAGAAGAAACCCAGGAGAAAACACACACACACACACACACACACACACACACACACACACACACACACACTGAGAATACAGCAAATTGGTGAAAGGACATAATGGAGAACATTAAAAATTGAATCCTAAAATAGATAAAAATGCAGTAGGACTCAACATTAAATTTGAGCTCATGCCCATCTGCAGACCCACACTAGGAGGAAAACCCTGTGGAATGACGCAGATACAAATCATCATCACTCCATAAAGTCCCACTGAAATAACAACGGGGAACCCATGGATCAGCACCTACATCATCCTTGAGAACACTGACTCCCCACACTCAGCAGCTAGGCACGTTCTCTGAAAGTGTTATAATCAAGTCAGCAGAAATAATCAGACTAAATCAATCCCAATCACTTAGGAGGGAAATAAATCATCGAGGCATGTGATCTTTGATAGCAAAGCGTAAGCAGAAAGAAAAATGGACGGAGAGACTTAAGATAATCCGGAGAACAGGGATGCTTATTCTTTTCAGCAACAATACTTCCTCGGAGTCCATGTCCTGTGTTAGTTACTATGGTCACCCAGAAAAACCCACGGCTTGGAGTGCTGTCTCTGTGCTGGATTTGGTGCTCCGAGCTTTCGCCATAAAACCAGCTGAACATGGCAGAAACGTTGGTAAGGAGAGCGGTGTTCGCATCCAATGCATGCTGATGATGCGTTCTGTGTATTTCCTATTTGATTTTATGCCTGTGAATAGAAAGCACAACTCTGGAATAAAAGCAAACACAGTTTCTGACTAAGATTCCGAATTAACAGATACCTTAAGAGGCTAAAACTATCATATAGTCAATATATCAACATGAAAAATATTGAATTAAAATGCCTCATGATGATTATACTGCACATTTTTGTAAGTTGTTTTTTTCTAGACAGTGGAAGTGTCAAACAAGACATTTATTTATTTATTTATTTATCAAAGCCGTTCCTGCTCCATTGTGTTCCAGAACATGCTGGTGGTGTCTCATGAGGTCGGTGCAGTCACACTGATTAGACACAAGGTGGAGCGCCTGTCTCCTCCTGCGACATCCAGAGCGCAGTGAAACCTTCTGTGAAGAACATGGGATCTGAGGTCCAAGAGCAAAGCCAAAAGGCAGAGGAAGGTACAGTAGGGCCACTTGACCCCGAGGAGTCAGTGATGGAGGAAGAGACGCCAGGCGGATGGATGCCCTTCCCTCCTCCTCACACTCCTCGCTGACCAATCTTTTGTGTCTCCTGTGATTTATTTATAGACGACCATGAGGACAGCATGAGGGTCACTTAGAGACTTTCAGAGCTTCCCTTGGGTCTCACTTCTGCAGCTCTGAATGGACATTTGGGTAATAAGGCCTCAGCACTTAATCAGTGTACGGTCAGTGTCATAGAGAAGTTGTAACAATAATGATTAGTTTTGGAAGAGGTTTCAGAGGCAAGAGCTACTCTGAGAGCACTAAGAATCCATTGATAGTTATGAAGGAGGTGTTAATCAACTTTGGCATTTTATGACATAAAAATTCACAAGATGTGCTTAATTAGGCAGAATGACAGGTGGGAAGATAGCATAGAAGGGCCCTCAGCTACATGAGAGCAATGATAATTAAAAATTGAAAAACAATGAAAAGAAAATGAGTGTGTTTGGTACCATGGATGGTGAAAACACCAGTTCATGTCAGCCAATTGCCAAATTGAAGTATTTTGGAGTGAGGTGGTCATTGTGACAGTCTTAGAGAAGACCCGTGTGTCCCATAGCTGGGTTGTGACCCTAGAGGTGGACTGATGGTCTGATGACAAGCAGACAAGCTGGAAAGGACTCTGGCTGTGTGTATGCAAGAGAGAGGAGGCTGGCCATCACTTCTGCCACAGCAGGTAGCGAACAACAGCAGAAGAGTGAGCTGAGCTCTGGGAACGGGGAGTGGGGTGGGGGGTGGCTATGACACTCCTAAGCCCACCGCCAATAGTGCACCTCCTCCAGCAGGCCTCCACTCCCAGAATGTCATCAGCTGGGGCCCAAGCCTTCAAAACCTATGAGTTTATTGGGGGCATTTGAGGCAAACTACTACATGGTCATGTTCATGCAAAGATTTGCATACCTATGTATGTGTTCTCTGTGGATGTCAGGAAAACACGGGGGAAGTCAGAAACACTAATATACTGGCATCTAAGTAGAAAAACTATGATTTCAATCCCCAAAACTCCTTAAGTTTCTCTAGCCAGAAAAAGTCACCTTTTGCCTTTCCACAAGGCTCTGTCTTGGGTTTGGATATCAGGGAAAAGCAGCCTCTCTCCTCGAGAGCTAGGAATGAGCTCTGCTTCTCCAGCTGAGTTTGGCCAGAGGATGGAGGCAGAAAACTTCTCCTGTTGTCCATCATCTAATGCATAGGCTGCGTGAGAACAGCTGTCTTCATATTGTCATCAAATCTCAGGTAAATACAGTAAAAGACCACTCATGTTGAAAGGCTGATGATATACAGTGTATGGGACACAGGGATCCATTCACTTAAGTGGAAACTCCCTGTGATGATCAATCTCTGATTATCATCTCGACAGAATTTGGAATGTCCATAGAAACAAACCTCCGCCATGTCGGCGAAGGATGTTCTAGCTTAGGTTATGAGTGGAAAGACACATTCTAACTGCAGGTGGTACCATTCCTTGCGGTATATCCTGGACTGAGCAGAACCAGCAGAGCTCCTGGCTTCATCGCTCTCTGCTTCCTGATTGTGGACACAAGTGGCCAGCTCTACTTCATGCATTTGCTGCCTTGCCTGCTGGTCATGATGGACCCCAAACTATAAGATGAATTAAATCTTAACTTTAATTTCAACCTTAAAATGTTTTTAACTTCCTTAAGTTGCTTCTGGTTAGTGTATTTGGTGACTACCATAAGAAAAGTAACTAATATACTTCCGAAGTTAGGGCCAGCTGACCTTCCTCGCACATGATCCTGAATCCTCCCAGGTTCCTTTGAGCTAACTTCCTAAAGGTCCATCCGGCCTATATTGTTAGTGTGAAGGATCTGGAGGCGCAGAGGGAAGCTACTACTGGAGGTGCAGGGAGCCCACGTGCCATGCTCACCGCAGTCTACTACTTTCATAAAATGTTATCAGAACATGGACAAACCCATTTGCTGCCCATGACTGTGTTTGATCTACACAGGAGCAGAACAGATAGAACTTACAGGATAGACAGTATGAGGCTAAAACACTTCTTGCGACCATTTAAGGAAAAGGTGGCCAAAGTCTAACCTAGATTGTGCCAAAAACACAGAAATAAAGAAGACTTCTCTCTTCTACATGGAAGGGAACGTGTTTGAAGAACTCTTGCTGATTTGTATAGAGGAAAAAATGTTGGTGTCTCTACCATGCCAGGGGCAAGGGCTCTGCTGACTTTCTTCCATCTGTGGTTCTTGGTGGTCTCAGCAGGTGCACTGAGGCCTGGCGCTCCAAGTAACCAAAGGTCGATGGATCACATCACACGCTTCTCGGAGCCACACCAACGACCAAGGAGAATTGCCAGAAACAAAGCTGGAATCCTGCCTGTTAGCTTGTATTTCATGCTATGCTCATTACGACATCAACCCTTGTCCAGTCAGGAAAGCAGAGAGGCCACTGGATATTTCCCAGAGGGAGTGCCGAGGTTTAAACTCATGCAAGGTAACACTTGCTGGAGGTGGTACTGAGGCACGGCTGGGGAGGAGAACACGTTTAGGACATTATAGGCTGAGGGGAAGAGCTCTCAGAGCCCCCGCTCCCCTCCCAGCAGAGTGCATCTTGTGTAGTTTTAGCCAGAGACCCCAGGGGGCTGGAGCCCAACATCAGGCCCAGGCCCTGCCAGCTACGCTCACTCCACATTACCCAGGTTTAAGAGAAGCTGAGTTTTCAGGACAGTTGACATGTTGAATGTATGGCTGTCCCACCATACCCAAGAAACAGAACAAGAGCAATGATGGCTTCTTTCCTTTCAGCCAGAAGCCAGAGGAGGACAGCTGCGGAGAGCAGGGCATCCGGGCTCCCTGCACCTCCAGGAGGAACCCAGAGGACTTTGCATGTGTCATCAGCAGCATGTAGTCTAATGTGTCATTTCTGAGAGCTTACTCTTGTTCCTACCTAGATCATGCATTATAAATGACAAAAGACAGAAGAAAAACACAAAACAACACGTATGACAGGCTCCTTCACAGAGAAGAGACAGTAGGGAATTCTGAGACACAGTCATGTCATGATAACGTCATGTGAGAATTAACAGTTTGGAAAGCATATTTCTCAGAGAAGCTAAATGTGTGGTAACAGATTGCACCCATATTGCCTCTCGTAACTTATTAATGAAAGATTGCAGCATTGAAGAATTATCTATGTCGTTTGTACAATGAAGAAAAGCTGAATAGTGTCCCCATGGTGAGGTTAGCGTGGTTGTGTTTGCTAACGAGGCCAGATGATGGATGGCATTGCTGAACACATTCTTCCATGAACCAGAGGGGAAATCCCACTTACAGAGGAGTTAGTCCCTTGCTTAGTAATGGAGCTCACTCAGAGTCCAAGTTTCTCACCCAGGGGCCCGTGCATCTCTACATAGGAGGAGAAGAAAAGGTGGTACCTGGGACATACTACCTGTTGCGGTCAGCTTTCTAGTTGCTGCGCAGAAAGAACCCAAACAAAAGCGGCTTGTAGAGGAATGGGTTTATTTGGCTTACGGACTCGAGGGGAGACTCCATTCTGGCAGGGAAAACGATGGCATGAGCAGAGGGCTGGACATCACCTCTGCCACAGCACTGCAAACAGCGGCAGGATGGTGTGCCAAATACTGGCAAGAGGAAGCTGGCTTATAACCCCATAAGCTCGCCCCCAACAACACAGCTTCATCGAGGTTGTACAACCCAAACTGCCATCAGCTGAGGATCGATCTATCAGAACACATTCAATTGTTTGTGGGGGACACCTGTATCAAACCATGACAGTCCGCCCCTGGCCCCCACAAACTAATAATCATACAAGATATAAACACAATATGTTCAACTCAACTCTTAAGTCCCCGCAGCTTTCAACTGAGCCATAATACCAAAAATAAACCCA
>PVHP010019705.1:0-31471 GCA_004024765.1 Zapus hudsonius
AAGAGAGAAAAAGAGGGAGAGAGAGAGAGAGAGAGAGAGAGAGAGAGAGAGAGAGAGAGAGAGAGAGAGAATGGGCCCCCTAGGGCCTCCAGCCACTGCAAATGAACTCCAGACACATGCGCCCTCTTGTGCATCTGGCTTTATATGGGCACTGAGGAATTGAACTCTGGTCCTTCTGCATTGCTGGCAAATGCCTTAACTGCTAAGCCATCTCTTCAGCCCTGATCACCTTGGATTTGTAAATGTTACTTGCAACAAAGGTCCTTGCATATGTAGTTAAGAACCGTGACCTGAGAGATTACCTTGGTTTATCTAGGTGAGTCCTAATTACCTTCACATATGTCCATCCTTGTGAGAGACAAGGAAGAAGCAACGTGACTATGGAGTCTGATGGAGTGATGTGCCCACATGTCAAGCGATGCCTGCAGCCAACAGAGCCCTACAGGGAGTGTGTGGTCTTGGGACACCTTGGTTTTGGAATTCTAGCCTCCAGGAAGGGGAGAATATAACTTTTTCTTGTTTAAAGCATCCAGTGGTGACCATTTGTTACAGCAGCCATAGAGACTAATATATCTTCTGTGTGTGTGGGGAAGGGTGAGGAATATTTAGGTTGGATGAATATATCAGTTGCTTTTCTTGTTTCTGTGATCAACACCCCTAAGAAGGAATAATGTAGAGGAAGGATTTATTTTAGCTTACAATTTGAGTGGATACAGTCCATCGTGGCAGGGAAGGCATGGAGGCAGATGAGCACATTACAGTGAGGAAGCAGCCAGGCTCTACCTCCTAAATGGTTCACAACCTTCCAAAACAGTGTCACTAAGCTGGGGAGCAAGTGTTTAAATTTAGGAGTTTATGGGGAACATTTAACATTCAAACCACAACAGTATGTGGTAACTTTGTAGCATTCTTTCTTCCCCCAGTATCAGATAAGTACATCAAGAAAGTTGGAGACAGTTATTACATTTTTTTATTCAGAAATATCTGGTTATGGATGATGTACAAAATAGACAAAAGTCCCTTCCTTCTCTCTCCATTGGACTTACTTTCTAGTAAGTATATGTATCCGTGTGTATGAGTGTATTTGTGTGTATGTATGTGTGTATGCATGTGTGTATGTATGTATGTATGTGTGTGTGTGGGGTTTCTTTAAGCTCTGGCCCCTTTTCAATTTCCCTGGGGAAAAAAAACCCTTTCATGTTTCCTTTCACTCCCATGATCAGCTTCCCCCGTGGACTCCCAAAGTCCTGCCTCCATGTGGGTGCATATCCCTGTTCCAGCCCCCTCCCTGGATTTATAAACTCTCCTGAATAACGTAATGATTTATAATCTATCCTTCTCAGTCTGTTTATTTCAATTCTTTGTTAAAGTAGACAAAACCTATTTTTGGAATTCATAAAATTTCCTGAACTCTAAAAATACTGTTTCAAACTAACATTTTAAAAACACCCATCATTACAGCCTTGGTTTATTACCACAGTCTAGAGGGGAGGAGGGTTTACTATAATGAGTAGGGCTGAAAAGCTAAATCCAACTTTTTTGTTTGTACTGCTGTGATTTCTCTTAGAGAAATATATTGTCAGATACAACTCTGTGTGTGTGTGTGTGCGCATGTGTGCATGTGTGTGCATACATGTAGCCTGAAGATTTGCAAAAGTCAGGGTGTTCATTCGATGATTCACTTGTGAATTCATGAAAACAACAATAACTATACAAGTGATCAGTGTTGCTAACAGCAATGAAAAAGATTTTGTTTTCATGGACTTCACAAAAGCAAGGATCTAATGCATTGTCCAAAAATTAAAATATGCTTGGTTTTAAAAGGGAATTTTATAAGACATTTCTGTATCATGAGGTAGGAATTGAGAAGAATTAAAGCATTTAAATATCAAGTCCTCAGACCTGGCCTGGGTTCCATTCTCTAGCACATATGTAAAAGAAAGAAGGGGTGAAAACATTTGGAATTCATTTGCAGTGGCAAAAGACCCTGGTATGTCCATGTTTGCACATGTGGACACACACACACACACACACACACACACACACACACACAAATAAACATATTGTTAAAGAACTCAAGTCCTATGCAACTCTCTGAGGCACCAACCTATTTTTTTAAATTTTTATAATCTATGGAAGGCCCTGCCCAGCAAGAACGCCTTGTTCACTACCCTGAGAAAGGAACAGGCTCTGATCAAACTTACCATATCTTAGGGGATACTTTTATTTAATGGGGTGTAGGAGTTCCAATGAATTTGCATTTGCAGCAGTATTCAATGTTTGCATCCTCTACTTCTTTCTTTGGTGAAGTAAATACAAAAATTTAAATGGAGGTGGTTGGGACCCCTTTACTACTTGTTAGGAATCTGCAATCTTATTACTATAATCTGAGCTATAATTTTATTGTATGTTGTAATTAAGTTTGTTTGCAAGACTGAAATTTTTGCTGCATTCAAAGAGCTGAAGCATTTGCAGTCTTGTCAGCACTAAATCATATTCTAATTCAAAACCCAAGAACATCAGCCCAGGTGTGCAGACTTCAGAGTGTCAATCAAATCTCATCAGAAACTGCTTGTCTTGGAGGAAGAAAGAGATCCTAAAATCTCTCTTTTTTTTTGAGAGAGGTTCTTTATCAATTTGTGCTCTTTTTATCTTTTCATATTTACCATGTTTACCATAAATGAAGGCCACAAAAGAAACTTTAATAACAATATATATCTGATTGCATGTTTATGAATATATAACCATTACATTTCAAAGATTTTGCTTCAGCTCCTGAAGCCACTTCCACAACATTAATGAGCCTGCTCAGAGTCAGGAAGGAATTTCATGATTGAGCTGTTATCCTACACATCTTGAAGGAGTTTTTTTTTTTCCCTTACTTCAAAGACATTATAAATCTATTTTTAAAAACTGAAAATCATTTCTTTAACCAATACATAAAAATTAAAGATTGTACATATTAACTGTACATATTAGGGTGATAGCATGTGATATTTCAACACAGGTATTTATGTCTTTTTAAAAACACATGTTTTTGTTTTTGTAGTCTGCAAACTTCAGCAATTCTCTGTCTCCATTCCCCTCAGGAGTAGCGTTACAGATGCTACACGCCTGCTGTTTATGTGGGCTTGGGGGACTTGAACTCAGATGGTCTCAGACTGTCATTGCTAAGCCATATCCATAGCCCCTTCTATTTTTTTGTCTTACAGTTATTTATTTTCAATGTTTTCAAAGGATAAATTAAATTCAATCAGTGAATAAGTCACGATGTTGATAGGAAAGGTGGAACAGTCACTTATTCAAAGAATCTGACTGAGGAGGGCTTTTATTTTTTGGTTCAACAGTTTGAGGTCTAAGGGATCTAAGTAGAGATGCATTTGACAACTTTTCATTGTGCCTTCTTAATAAAGTTTGGATTTCTGACCACAGTTATCCATCACTTTAGAACAGGTTGTTAGGCAATCTCACTGACGTGTGACTTTCACAGGCTAAGACGGCTGTGATATCACCAGCTGGTACCATCTCATGGGATGCCATGGTGCTGTGGAGTCTTTCGGTGATGAAAGTGTCCTTATGTGGCACCTGGGATCAAGATGAAAGTGTCACCCCAGAAGTGGATAATAAGACCCTATTGCTGAAGACACCACATACTTGGGCTGTAGGTTGCTGAGAAGTCAAGCTAGAGCTGGGCTGGAAGCCTCCTCCTCCTACGTGTTGACTAGGTGTCTGGATGCTGGAAAGAGCTATGTAGCATGGGGGAGGGAGAGAAAAATCATCTTAAATAGCACTAGACCCTGCAAGCATTATGGCTGGTCAGCCAGGCCAAATGTACCAACTGATGCAAATGTAGCATGTCTGTTATGGGGGAAAACAGCTGCTCTTTGATTGGACTTGAAGTACATTCCATGGGAGGAAATCCCTACCTGGTACTGAAAAACTACTCACAAGACTATGGCTGGGAAGGTCATAAGCCCTAGGTAAGCTACTACTATTGTCTGGCTAAATAGATATATTATGCCCACCAAACTGCCCTCTAAACACTTATGTCTATGCCCATATGTTAATGCTACTCTTACTTTTGGTTAGAGAAACTTCTCTTTTCAGATTGGGGTGACCACTGGGGTGACTCAAAACTCACCATAGTGATGAGAAGAAGAGAGAGTGGGGTGTTCAGATCTCAGGGAGACATCTCTATCACATTTTCCAACACTTGGGGACCATTTCAGACCTTTTCAGAAGAGGTGGCGGAAAGAACTTAAGAGCAAAAGAAGCAAAAGAAGGCTTTGCAATCTTTCTTCCAGACAAAAGTGGCTGGTGGTCTTCATGACTTCACAGTGGGAGATGCTACCTGCACAAGGCCTGAATAATCAGAGGAAAAAATTGTTGGCACCAAAATGAAAGAGTGACCAGTTGGAAAGAAGAAGAGATTCAGCGGAGAGGGGATTTGGGACGGGGGAAGGGAAAGTGGTGGAGGCCGTCAATAAAACATTAAAAAAGACCGAGGTATCAGATGCTTTTCTTTATAGCATATGTCATTGTTGGAAATTACTATTTCCTTACCTATACTGCTATTTTCTTGCCCACTAGGAAATATGACCCGTAGTATGACCTCATGAATTCCTATGTGCCACATACCTAAAAGGCACTAAAAGATTGCCACATGAACATGAGTGAACAAATGAATGGATGAATGAACTTTTCACAAGTCATGTGTGCTGTCTGTAAGACATTTTGTAACTTCTCGGGGAGTTTCTCTGTTCCCTGATACTTCTGCAAAAGAAGTCGCCCAAGAGAAAATGAATTGCTGTCACTGGATTTGCCATCAAGTCATTTCAAACACGTTTGCTCTTGTGTGTTTGGTCCATCGGCAGGCAGATTTAGAGTGAAGAGAGCTAATCACAGGGCTTACTAGTAAGGACGGTGGCACTTTTGCTACCCGTCTGACTCAGCCTTTCAATATGACATTTTTCCCTGGCAGCATCTACAGGACTGCCATAAAAGGGAAGTCTTAATGGGAAGATTTCTTTCAAAAATTGTGGCATTTGAAACTGGCTTGTTTTCTGCCAGATACTGATAATAACACTTTAAATGAATGTCAGGGTCTCAAGGGTGAATTTTTCGTATTTAAATTGGCATTTTTTTTTTTTTTTTGAGATTTTGAAAACATCAAAATCAGTGGTGGGTAAAGTCAATACAACACAACTTATATTTTCTGAGTTTCAAGTCTAATAATAAGTAATGTCAAATTCTTCTGGCTTTGAGATGGGTCAATCGCTTTGTGTCTTCTATTATTCCTTCCCCAAGCAAGGCTGACAGTGAATCAAGATGTCAGGCAATTTTTTTCCCCCTGCTTGCTATAGATTTAATGTCTTTCTGATGGCAACTTCCCTTGTATCTCTCCAATCTTTCAGGTTTGGCTTAGTTGGTTAATCACCTGACATATTTTCCAGGCTTTATATGCTAAAATAATTTTCTAGATGGGAATTTAAAAAAAAGTAGGACCTAACAATTCAACATGATAATTGGCAAAATTCAATGAAAATGCTTTTTATTGGGTAATTGCCTCATAGAAATAGGTTATTTGAAAGCTTAAACATATGTAAATTTTGCTTTGTATTAAATATTGTTCCTATGCACATGGTATGTCCTGAACTTGTGGACATGATTTATTCCTTCCTGAAAGTTTTTTTTTAATTTAAAATGTTTTTTATTTGCAAGGAAAGAGAGGGACACAGGGAGAATGGGCATGCCAGGGCCTCTTGCCACTGCAAATGAACTCCAGACTCATGTGCCACTTTGTGTATCTGGATTCATGTGGGTACTGGGGAAATAGTACCCAGGCCACCAAGCTTTGCAAGCAAGTGCCTTTAACTGCTGAGCCAACTCTCCAGCCCTCCTGAAAGTATTTTTTTAAAATCTAATTTGATGGACAACAAAGCATACATACCGTACATGCTTACTGCATTCTATAATCTAGGCTAGAAACATGGCTGACATTTTTATCAATGGCAGTGTGATTATTTACTGAATAAATGAAAACTCAGGGAATTTTAGTTGTCCAATATTGAGCCATCAAGATGGGATAGTGACTTTGTTACTTGTTGGATTTTAAACTCACTGTTGCTCTTTTTAGTATAGTCAGAACAGTTTCCATTAGCAAATCAACTTTCTTCCCCTTCCTTTTTTATTTTTCTGTCCAGCTAAGAAGACATCAAATTCCACTGCTAGCCACAAACTTATTACACTGGAGTAGAAGCAAAATAAAGTGCCAGAAATGATTTCAGAAGGTAGCCTTCTTGTCTTTCTCCATATAATATGTAAGTGATGGGATTAAATGGTCTGTGCTTTGGGGAGCTACTGGGGACTTGTTAAGAAATAAACAGAAAATGGAGAATGATATCAGTGAGTTTGTAGAATAGGAAGGCCAGGCCTCTTTCCTCCAGAGGCACTAACTTAATAACGGCGAGGCTTGATGAGAATTCCAGGAACAAATCACACCACCCCAGTCAAACTCAAAGCCAAGAACAGCAATTTCATATCAACCATAATAGGTGCTTCTCCAAGCTGGCACACCTCAGAAACACTAAGAGCAAAAGCCCAATACTTGGCTTTAGCTTTGGGAGGGAAAGAAAAGAATGGAACTTGTGTCTGAGACTCGGGCTTTGCAGGAAGGTGTCTTCGAGCAATGGTGGGACCTGGAGCACTCTGCATGCTTCAGGATCAAAGGGAAGGAACAGCTCACACTCCAGGAGAAATAGGCACAGTTTGAGGGACTGGGAAATGTGCCTGGCTCCTAGGAGAAGAGTGGAGCATGCTCCCAGTATTCCAACTTTTGCAGAGGTTGCCAACGGTGGGCTTCTGCCTCACCTAACTTGGAGCACTGACAGAACCAACATTCTCTGGATAGCTGATCCTCAAAAAAAAAAAAAAAAAAAAAAAAGGATTACTATGCAATCCAGCAATCCCTGCTAAGAGTATATCCAAAATATGGTCTGGGATAAGTTCAAAGTCAGCCTAGGCTACAGAGTAAATTTCAGGTCACTATGGGTTAGAAAGGGAAAGGCAATTTAGGCAATGAAAGAGACCTTATTTACTTAATTTTTTATTTCCAATTAGTCAATTAATTTACGTGTGTGTGTGTGTGTGTGTGTGTGTGTGTGTGTGTGTGTGCGTGCATGCTCACACGTGTGGGCAAACTAGCATCTCTCTATAAATGAATGGCCATCCAGCTTTATATAGTGGGTAGCTGGGGAATTGAACCTTAGCTGGCAAGCTTTATAAGCAAGTGCCTTTAACCACTGAGCAATCTCCCCAACCATAATATATTTATTTTTAGTTTTTAGTTTTATCTTTCTTTAGGAAAATAATCTCAAAATAAATCTTCAAAGGTATGAGCATGATCAAAATACATTACATACATGTATGAAATTGTTAAATGTAAAAATAAAATAAAACTAGGAACAGGTATAACATGCCCACCAAAATAATGATGATGATAAGGAGGAGGAGGAGGAAGAGGAAGAGGAAAAAGAAGATAAAGCCCTCAAAAACCCTCAAATAAACTGGGTGTGGTGGTTCATGTTTTTAATCCTAGAACTTGGGAGGTGGAAATTGGAAGACAGCCATTAGTTTGAGGCCAGCCCGGGCTACAGAGTGAGTTCCAGGTGAGTATAGGACAGTGTGAGACCGTGCCTCAAACCAACAAACAAAAAACAAAACCAAATCTGGGAAGGATATTGTAATTTGTGTTCACAGTAGCACTATCCATAATATGCAAGAGGTAGATGCAACCTCAATGAATACAGATGACACATGGGTGGATGCATGGATGGATGGATGGATGGGGAAAATGTGGTGAGTACATACAATGTAATATTACTTAGTCTCTTAAAAGAAGGAAACCTTGTTATAATTTGAAACAAGGGTGAACCTTGAAGACATTATGCTGAGTGACATAAGCCTGTCACAAAAAGACAAATACTACATGATTCCACTCCATAAGGAATATATATTAGTCAATTGCTTAGAAAGAAAAAGTAGAATGATGATTGCCAGGAGAAGGTTGAAGGAGAAACTGTTGTTTAATAAGCAGAGTTTCATTTTACTAGATGAAACTAAATGGAACATTGGTTTAATTTTATACCAGTGAGTATAGTTAATCATACTACACTGCATATTGAAAAATGGTTAGGAGGGTGAATTCTATGTTATGTACTTTTATAATTAAAAACAAACAGAAAATTATAGAATCAAGTCTAAGTTAGGAATCCCTTCACTATATGTGTTGAATTTTGTCTCTCCCTCCAAGATATGAAATTCTTAGGCCTCATTATCTGTTCCTAGGACTTATTTAGAAATAAAGCTTGTTGAGCTGGAGAGATGGCTCAGCGGTTAAGGCACTTGCCCCCAGTGCTTAAGGCCCCAGGTTCAATTCCCCAGGACCCACATAAGCCAGACCCACAAGGTGGTGGCTCTGGTGTGCTTTCTCTCTCTGTCTCTGCTTGAAAAATGAATAAATAAAATATTAAAAAAAGAAATAAAGCTTGTTTAATAAGATGATCAAGTTAGGCCCAGGAATGCAGGGTATTCCTAATCTAATATGAGTAGGTCTCTATGAGGGGAAGTTTGGACTCAGAGACAGAGACTTGTGGGAGGGGACACTATTAAGAGACAAGGGCGGCCACTCACATGCCAGGAAGGCCTGAGGCTACTGGAACTAGGAAAGAGGCATAGAACAGATTGTTCCCAGAGCCCTCAGAAGGAATCCACCCTACCAAATGGGTCCCTCTGAAACTGTGGGATAGTAAGTTTCTATCATTTAAGCCTCTAAGTTTGTGGTACTTTGTTACCAAACCAGGAAAGTAATACCTCATGGGGTAAGGTTATTGGGTTTTAACAGGTTATATATTCTTCCTTCCACACGAGTCTATAGGCAAATGTCATAAACCCAACTATTCTAACACAGACACTTTAGAACTAAATAATTATGTATTTCCCTCCTTAACTTTATTTACAGGCCTTCTAAATTTTGCATCTTTTTAATTTTAATTTTTTTTTTAATTTTGCATCTTTATAATATTTTTTCTTATACATCATATCTAATCACTTACAAATTGACTTTCTCTTTATTTTCCTTCTTCCATCCCTCCCTTTCTTCCTCCCTTTTCTTTTTGAAACCATTTTCTTTGTGTGAAAGAAAAATAAACTTTCTGCCCAGAATTGATCTATTCATATTGAAAACAGAGCATTTTCAGAAACTGGAGTGCTCAGGATAGATTGAATTGACATCTATTTTATTGTATTTATTTTTTGCTGAGTGGGGCTGGGGTTCCATTTGTATTGAGAAAATATTTTTTAAATCATGATGCAAGAAATTTGGGGTTTCCAACCTAGCACTTCAGATGAGTGCATAAATTACAAAGAAAAGCTGCTGACATTCTGAGGAGGCCCTAAAGCAACATTGCAACAAAACTGGCCTGAGTGTGGAAGCACAGCACTTTCCAGTAATGATTCATTCAATTTTGTCAAAATCCATGAATCATGATCTAATGCATACAATTGGGAAACAGATGTTCAATGACTATGTTTGAGAAAATTCCAGTCTACAGACTTCATTCTTTCTCACTGGGTTCCGCATTGTTGCCAAAGACCCAGGGCAAAGCAACCTCAGTGAAGAAGGTACCGCCACAGAAAGACTTTTTACTGGTACTGAAAATGCTCACTTGACAAAGAGAAATCTTTATTATTGTCATACTGCATATAATTAATTTTTAAAAAAAATATAACTCCCCCTTCTATTAATGGTAATTCAGACAACACATCACTGGCTCAAGTATCATTAGTCTGTTTTCTCATAAATGTGAGAACTAAGCACTGCTATCATTGTCATTCTGTCTGACACTCATTATTGCTACAGACTAATCACATTGTCACTGAGGAATTGTGGCCTCTGGGACATGTGTGACAGTGAGAATAGCCTGCTGAGAAGACAGCCTGGCACTGATGGGGTTTTATGTATCTTTGAAGGCATGGACACCTGATTTTCCTTATTATATCAGGCACAACTGGGCCATTTTCCAGGGTTTTAATTTTCTAATTCCTTGAGATTCTTAGAAGACGAACTTAAGGAAGCAGAATGGTACACTCTGAGGCTTTCCCTGTATGTGGTCTTACATGGAAAACATCAAATGTCTTTGTAAAGAGGGAAAATGTCTTCAAAAATCATAGAGTGGGAAATGGCTGTTAGTAAAGTCCTTGCAGTGCAAGCCTGAAGATGGAAGTTCAGATTCCCAGCACCCATGTTAGAACTAGGCATTGGTATATGCCTGGGGAGACAGAAAGGAGGAACCCTGAGTGGACAGCCTCACCTGTACCACTATTCATGCACTGCACAGCCTTACCTGTACCGGTAGGTGCACAAGCCTGCACGCTTGCCAGCAGTCTCTGTTCCATGGGTGCACCCTGCCTGCAGCCCTATTCAGGAACAGTTTCTGTCTGCGGGTGCACCCGGTTCACACTAGCCAGCAAAGCCACTGGTTTGATGGGACACTAAGCCCCAACCCTTTGTCCTCCCAGCCTCGGATTTGAAGGCATGCATAGTCCCAGATAAACCAAGTGAGTGCCTAACTTTGTCTGTGAAGTCCAGAACATACCCCACCCAAACAGCTGAGGAGAACTCAACACAAGGGCACCCCCTAACCCCTCAAAGTGGACCTGAAATGGGCAGATCATGATGCAAGAAGAACATATCAGCCTGGTGCCACACACCAAAACTGCCAAGCCCCAATCGGGAAGTCAGCAGTGAAACTATGAAAGAGAGCGTGCAGATGCAAGGCCAAGATGAGATGACACTAAGTACAGTTAATACTGGCATAGAGTCAATGAAGAGGTTAAAGATGGAAATAGAAGCAAAAATTGAAAATCACCTAGAAAACATAAAGAACAAGCTCACAAGCTTTGCCACCAGGCTTAATACATTTGAGGAGAAACAGATGGACTTAGGTAGATCAGTGACTGAACTGAAGGCAAACCAGCAAACAGAAGATCTCAAGAATCAGCTAACCAAACTAAGTGAAGACATAAGCAAACACAAGAATGAGTATCAGGAAGCAGAATGTTAGTCAATCTTGAAATGAAAACACAATTCAACATAAAGACAGAGACAATTCAAAAAGCTGTATCAGAAAACAAAAACCAAATGGAAATAATAAAAATCTCTCTAGAATCACTCATCACTAGAGTCAATAATTGGGAAGACAGCTTTCAGATGTGAAGATAAAACAGAAGAGAATGATAGGGATATCAAAAATTTGAGTAAGCTCAAAAAAGCATGTGAAGATAATATGAGCCATCTTTTTCCTTAAGAGACCAAATCTCTGGATCATGGGGATACCAGAGGGGGAAGAAAGTCAGACAAAAGACATAGAGAGCATATTCCACAAAACTATTGAAGAAAATTTCCCCACTTTAGTGAAAGAGAGTCCCATTCAGATACAGGAAGCATACAGAACACCAAACAGATTGGACCAAAAAAGAACTTCCCCAAGACACATCATAGTAAAAACCCTAAACATTGAAAGCAAAGAGAGGATTCTAAAAGCAGCGAGGGCAAAACAACAATCACATATAAAGGCAAACCCATCAGAGTCACATCAGATTTCTCTGTGGAAACCATGAAAGCAAGAAGGGCTTGGAATGGAGTGATCCATTTCCACAGCAAGGCAGATAACCTAGGGAAGGATAATGGAGAGAGGCACCAAGGGTGCCCAAAATTGTCCAAAACAAATTTAAAGACTCTTAAAAACCTAATAACTATGCAAAATTTAAACTCACCGACTATGACTCAGGGAAATTTGTGGATGAGGGGGTGGAAAGAATGTAAGAGTTGTGGGGGGAGAATATCTATTGCATAAAAGGGAATGCCATCCTGGTTTCAATGGTTTTCTCTAATAATTTATGATACTGAGCATATTGTTTTGTTAATATATACATTTTAAGCCAATAAAAACATTTTTTAAAAAATATTTTATTTATTCATTTTCAAGGAGAGAGAGAGAGAGAGAGAGAGAGAGAGAGAGAGAGAGAGAGAGAGAGAGCACATCAGGGCCAACACCTTGTGGGTCTGGTTTATGTGGGTCCTGGGGAATTGAACCAGGGGCCTTAGGCACAAGAAGCAAGTGCCTTAACCACTAAGCCATCTCTCCAGCCCGAATAAAAACATTTTTAAAAAGTGTCCATACCTCGTTTGTGGTGAATCAGATAAAGATTAACAGAGCATTAATATGTCTAGAAATTTTTGGGTAAATACTTAGACATCTGGAGAATTAAGACATTACAATAAAGCAATTGTCTGCTCAAAACAATCTTGAGTAATCACTTTTTGTGCAAAGGATAAAAGTTCTTTGGAGCTATGTCCACCAAGTATGGTACCCAGTACACTTAAAAAATAAATATGTGATTCCATCACTAAAGCCGTGTGCTAGGCTTTCTGTGAGGGGGAATCAAGTGGTTCCTGCCCACTGAAGCCTCAGAGACCCTATGTCTTCTACCCTCTGTCCAAATGGACCTAACAGTCCTGCTTGGTGGTCCTCAGCTTTGATGCACATCACATTACATGCAGCTAACACTTCAGATGCCAGCCTCTACCTCCAGATGGTCTATCTCAGAAATTCCTGATTAAGGCTATGGGTTAGGGTTTTGTTACAGATTAAATCATCTGTAGTTAATTCTCTTGTATATTGGGCTCAGGAACTATTCTGCCTATCTAGAAGTTGGAGACTTGGGCTCTGCATTCTGGTTTTCTTCTGCCCCTTCCCTCCATGATCCTGGTTCCATCACTGAGCCATGCTGCCTATCCATCCCTTCTTGTCTGTACTTGATATAAATTGACTTCACTGGATACTCCATAAGTGAGCTGATGTCTGGGAAAGTACTCCATTAAACACAAGATGTTATATATTTCACGACATTCAAGTCATTGAGTCTTTTCAGTCTTCAGTACTAGGAACAGAATAACATAGCTGCTTCCAGGGAGTTTATTATGGTCTTCTCAAGTGGATCTCTTATTCATCTTTTCTTATTGTTTTGTTTCTGGAGAAAAATATCTTATGTAGCCCAAGTTGGCCTGGTACTCACAATGTAACTACAAATGATTTTGAGCCCATCTTCCTGCCACCACTTCCCAAATACCACTACTATTACTGGTGTGTGTTGCAATGCCCACCTCCCTTCTCCATCTGGTAGGCTATAATGCTATTATAGATTGTCTTATCTAAAGGCTGGATGCACAAGCGTCCTACCTCCCCTGGACTCTCCTTGGACATATATGACCTGAAGGTATGAGAAAGACCCACATCAAACTTCAAGTCATCAGAAGTGACATGGACAGTGTTCTCAGGGCTCCAGTTTATGCCTATGGCATTAGCTTGTCTTTGCTCTCTTCTGCTTTATGTCCATATCTCTTTCCAAACAGTCTGTCCTGTGGACTCAAATTCTAGCATTAGACACCAAAGCACCAGCCTACAGAGACTGTGTAAGCAGCTCCTGCAATTATACAACATCAAGTCCTCGTACCAAGAACATGCACACATTCACAAACTTCAAATCTCTTAAGGTTGTGGTGCTTTGATTGAATCTTAACTGATATAAGACTAGAGATAATAAAATGTGGTTTGTAAACTAGGCATCATTTCAATGAGCACCTACCAAAATATTTTCAAAGAAGCAGAAATAAAAAAACTCAAGCAATAAAAACAGAATCAAAGATACTAAATTAAGATTAATTACTAAAAGAACAAGCAAGAAGTAAACAAGTCATAATATATCAGTAGCTACACTAAATTTTAATGGCTTAATTCCACCAATGCAAACACAGAGGTTATCAGATTGGATATAAAGGCAAGAGCAGGGGCTGCAGAGATGGCTCAGTGATTAAGGTGCTTGCCTACAAAGCCTAATGTCCCGAGTTCAATTCCACAATACCCATGTAAGCCAGATGCACAAAGTGGCACATGCATCTGGAGTGTGTCTACAGTGGCTGGAGGCCTGGCATGTCCATTCTTTCTCTCTTTCTTCTATTTCTCTCTCTCTCTCTCTCTGCTTGATGATAAATAAATATTTTAAAAAGGCAAGAGTCAACTATAATCCACCTATAAGACATTGATCTTAACATAAAGACATGTAGCTTAAAACTGAATCAATAAAGATCCATACCATGGTAGGACCAGCGAAAAAGACACCAACGATTTTAAACACAACCTCAAGCAGAAGCACAGAGGCCCCTAAGGCCTCAGCTACAAAGCAGCTTTAACTCTCACCCATCATGACTCAGGGAACTGAGCGGAAGAGGGGGTGGAAAGATTGTAAGAGACATGGTGGGGGAGAATATCCAGAGACATTGCCCCCTCAGTAACAACATGCAAAGGGGGGAGGAACCAGGTTGACTCCTAGGCTATTCACAACCCCCTACCCCATGGACTGCTCCAGATTGCCCACGGAGGAGGATATCCAACTAACCAGGGACAGGGAAGAGGGAAATAGGGGACCTGGAGACATCAACACATTATTCCCTTATTAAGTGTATCTAATTATCGATAATAATTTAAAAAAAAGAAAAAAAATCCATACCATATGGACACTTGCTATGTTGGCATCAGATAAAAACAAATTTTAGTACAAAATTATTTCCAGATATAAAGATAGACAATGTATAATGTAAAAAGGCCAACTCCTTGAGAAGACATCGTAATTCCTAAAGTGTATACACCTGAGAACACAACCTTAAAACACATGAAACAAAAATGATGGCACAGAGAAGACACATTAGGCAAGTCCACACTCATTGTTGGAGACTACATCATTGCCCCCTCCGTACCTGGTGGGACAGGTACACAGTGACTGAGTAAAGAGATGGGTGACCAAAATTACCCTGTTGCCAACATGACGGCCATCCTTCAGGAGGCTCATCTCCAATTCTGCAGCAGCGAATTGTTGAACTGACAAGTCCTCCAAAAAGCTTATATGCCAATATTTTGATTGACTCTGTGTATATAAAATTTCATTATTTTGTTTTCTTGGTTTTGATGTTGATTTTGCTTGGCCTGCTTGGTCAGTCTGGCAATAGCAGGATTACATATTCTTTTCAGATTATCAGGGAGCATTCTCCAACATGATGTAATACTGGCTAAGGAAGAAAACCCCAACAGATTGGAATGAATTAAAAGCATATGGAGGATGTGTGATTACCATAGTGGAACTGAACTAAAAATTGGTAACAGATGGGGGAGGGGAGGCATGGGGAATTGGGGATAACAACTCATTGTTTGCCCACTAAATAATGTAACTCACTGTGGACAATAAAAAAAAGATAAATAGGCTCAAATTAACGGCAAAAAAAGAAAGATGCATGAAAACTCCCCCAAATAGTTGAAAATTAAATGACTTACTTTTGTATGACCCATAGGCAAAAAAAGGAGGTCCCCGCTAAGGACTGAGGAGACAGACGGCTCAATTAGTAAAGCATTTGCTGCACAGTGTGAATGCCTGACTTTGGACACCCTGAACCCACAAGGGAAATTACAATGAATTTTGAATGAAAATGAAACATCAAATATGAGAATTTGGGAGACAGGTAAAGCAATATATGAAAGAGGGGACATCAATGGTATTAAATGTTTATACTCAGTAAGAAAAAGGCTCTCAGATTAAAGATACATTTTATTCATATGGAATTAAAGAAAATAAAACCAAATTAATCCAAAGCATGCAAAATGAATGCAGCAACTAAGATAAGAATAGAAATTAATGAATTTGGAGAGAAACACAATAGAGAAAAAATAATAAAAGCACATTTATTCTGGGTAGGTTCCTAGCACCTTCAAGTTAAGCAAAATTAAAACATTCTGGTCAATGATTATGTTTAAATGTTTATTGGAATTTTGAAGGAGAATTTTCACAGATTTTGGTATGGTGAGTAGAAACATTAATTTACCTGCAATTTTATAAATTCTTCTTATTAATGTCCTTAATGATATAGTTTTGGGATAATTTCATCTATACCTGAATTGTTTTCAGTTGGTTTTGTTTTTTTCTGAGCACTGCCCAAGTTGGCCTCTGTGGCAATTATAACAGCTTTCCTTCAGGAAGCTCATCTCTAGTTCTGTAGCTGCAAATCATTGAACTGGCAAATTCTTCAAAAGGCTGATATTCCAATGTTTGGGTTGACTCTGTGTGTACAAAATTTTACACACACACACACACACACACACACACACACACACGCACGCACACACATGTAGCCCAGTCTGGTCTCAAACTTGATGTGTAGCCAAGGATGACCTTGAACTACTGATTCCTGTATCCACTTCACAAAGGCTGGGATTACAAGCATGCACCACTACACCCAGCATCTGTATATATTATTTTAGAGCTACATGACACGCCTTAGCTTCAGAAAGATGCTCATCAATCCCTTCATCTGAGCCAGTGTTGTTCCCAAAAGCTATAGACAAGATGGTAAGAGAACACAGTTTTATCTGGTCAGCAGACAGGCAAGGCCCTCAGTGTTAGCAGTTCTCAGCCCTGGATATACATACACATCACCATTTGTTTCCAGAGATTTGATTTTGATTGTGTGTGTATGGGGGAGGGGGGCATGTGTTGTTGATTTTGATTGTGTGTGGGAAGTATGTGTTGTTTATGTGGGGGGTATGTTTATGTGGTGTGGCGGGGCATGTGTTGTGTGGTGTGGGGGGGAGGTATGTGTTCTTTGTGTGGTGTGTGTGGGTGTGTGTCATTTGTGTGGTGTGGGGGGATCTGTTGTTTGTGTGGTGTGGGAGATGTGTTGTTTGTGTAGTGGGGGGATGTGTTGTTTGTGTGGTGTGTGTGGGGGGCTTGTGTTGTTTGTGTGGGGGGGTATGTTTGTGTGGTATGTGGGAGGAGGTATGTGTTCTTTGTGTGGTGTGTGTGTGTGGGTGTGTGTCATTTGTGTGGTGTGGGGGGATCTGTTGTTTGTGTGGTGTGGGGGGATGTGTTGTTTGTGTGGTGTGTGTATGTGTTATTTATGTGGTGTGGGGGTGTGTGTTGTTTGTGTGGTGTGTATGGGGGATGTGTTGTTTGTGTGGTGTGTGCTCTCCTGCAGTGTCTGGAGCAGAGCATCGTCTGTCTCTCTTCCACACAACTTGTTTGAGTCAACCTTAGCGATCTCAGAGCTAACTGTTTTCTCCCAAGCTCCAGTGACTCTCCTAAGGGACTGGGGGTTTAGAAGCACATGTGTCCACGCCCAGCTGTTTATGTGGGTTCTCGAGGGTTGAACTTGGTAGTCTCAGGCCCTCTCAGGCCCTCATGCTTGCACAGGAAGTGCACTTAAGCACTGAGCCATCTTTCTAGCTCATCCTCAGCAATTCTGACTTAATTCTTCCAACAGAACCATCCCATACTTCTTTTAGTCAGCCAATAAATGTTATTTCCAGAGCTGGGAACCACTGAGCTGAAGCACTAAGATATTTTCAGATGAGGCAACCCAAATCTTTCTTGTCACCATATGGATTAATGGGTATCAAGCATGTTTAAAATATCAAAAGTCTGAGAGATAAATGTCATAAGTAGTTAGAATAGGAGAGCACTGGTTCTATTTATGTATTATGCTGTAAGAGTTACATCTTGAAAATATAAACTTTAGTGTACGATTCAAAGCCTAGGAGTTGGTCTTTATGAGCCAAGGCTTTTTGACTAACCCATCATCAATGATTATTAACTTTGTAGAATTTTAAGAGTAGGGACATTTTATCAAAGCACCGACATCCTCTTGCCTATTTTCTGAGCTACAGGAGTGGGCAGTATAATAGATTAATGTCAGGGTGAAAGCATCCTGACCTATCGGGCAGAAAGGGATCACATTAGTGCTCACATTATTGTAGATAGTGCTAGGGGCAGCTGAGACCTGTGTCCAGACATCTTGGCTGTGATCAAGGGAGCTGCTGCTGCTGCTGTCCAGATCAGAACATGCAGAAATGAGCCAGGGCACACACCTGTAAATGCATCACTCAGGAGGCTAAGGCAGGAGGATCGTGAGTTAGAGGCTAACCTGAGCTACATAGTGAGACTCACAAAAAACAAACAAACAAAAAAAACAACAACAAAAAAAAAAACTCCCAACAAAGGAAACAACACAGAAATAAACAAAGCAAGGCACTGGTCTAGTTCAGGATAAACAAAGTCTTAGGTTCAATTTATAATACTGCAAAAACAACACAAAATAAGCATTGTAGAAATGGCCACTGGGCTCCAGCTACTCGGCTTCATTGCTACCGAGACAGGCGTCACTGGCAGCCCTGAGAGCCTGCTGGAGGAGGAAGAATGGTGTGCAGGTGCCATGCTTCTAAACCTCAAGTGATTCTGTCCACTGACACCTAGGACCACAGAGAATCCTAGACAAGTAGCCACGGACACACCACCAGCTTCTCTAGATGACATTATAGGTAAAAGCACAGGGAAGAGAAGGCGGCTGAATTCCCACTGCCAAACAGAGTTAAATCAAACTGGAAAACCAGTAGGAAGCAAAAAGATGAAGAGGTCAGCTTCAGGACACACGTGTGTGTGTGTGTGTGTGTGTGTGTGTGTGTGTGTGTGTGTGTGTGTGTGTGTGTGGTTGGGACCAGCGAGTTCTAGTCAGAACTAGCTCTGTGCCTTGGTCCTCTCTGTGCCTAGTCATACATTTTTGCTTCCTTTTTAAAATTGTGATTTTTTTGAGTGCAAGTGTGTATGCATGGGGGCACATGTGTGTGCCTCAGCATGTGGAGGTGATGCCGGGTGCCTTCCTTGATCATTCTACACTTTCTTTGCTGATGCAGGGGAGGCTCTCTCATTTGAAACCAGGGCACACTGACCTCTGAAGCCCTGGGATTACAGGCTGGCCACTATGCTTGTCTGATGAGCTGGACGTCTGAACTCAGGTCCTTACACTTGCATGGCAAGTGCTTTATCCCCCAAATCATCTCCCCAGGGCCCCATTTTTGTGAATTTTATTTATTTTATTTTTTTCTATTATTTTTTAAATTGTATTTATTTTCCTGAGCGGTTAAGGGAAGGTCTTGATTTTAATGTTGCCGTGGCAGGTGCATGTCTCTTTCAGTTTGATGAGCACCTGGGAAGAGACCTTTCTTTTTTTTTTTAAATCTTTATTGTCCAAAATCAGATACATTGATTTAGTAAATATTGTGCTGATATTCCCATTTCCCTTCTCCCTGTACCCAATCCACTGGGTATCCTCCTCGGTGGGCATACTGGAACAATCTATGTGGCAAGGGGTTATGGATAGCACAGGAGGCATCAAGGTTGCCCCCCCTTATGCATTGTAGCTTAGGGGGGGGGTAATGTCTCTGGGTAATCTCTCCCACCATGGCTCTTATAATCTTTCTGCCTCCTGGGAGAGACCTCTTAATAAACAAATTTCACCTGGTCTGGGTGGCTCCTTCAATCCATGCTGGAGACAACAGCATCTTTCTGAGCAAAGCACTCAATTGTGGAATTGCTATTTCAGAGCCTAATGGACCGCTTCCCCTCCAACTCGTGTGGGTTTCATTCATTGTTATTTTTCCTTTTCTTTGTGTTAGCTGAGAAACAAAAATCTAACCATTATCAGTCTTGACCATTTGCAGCTTGAATAGGATCATTTATTGCCTAAGCCAGGGAGACAGACCCCTTGCAACAGAGATGGTTGCAGGTATCATGGCTTTGTGTTGTCTTCTGTAGGTTGCCTGTGGGTTTCTTGACATGCGACTAGATACTCTGCTTCCTGTGGATGTGGAGAAAGAGCGTGGGGCTGGTGAACTGAAGCTAGACCATCACAGAGCCACAGCTCCTGTCCACGAAGATTCCTTTGGAACTTTAGTGTTTTTCTATATTTTCTCTAGTGTTTACAACTTGAGGAAAACTGTTCACTTTTAAGTAGGTGCTTATGAGTGAAGATGGAATGAGACAATCACCTACTGGTTAAATTTAAGACATCAAGAAAAGGGTGGGTTTGTTACCGTTATTTTTCTCGTCTTCTTTTTGGCGTGTGCATGTGTTACTGTGCATGAGTCGGGTGTACATGTGTGGAAGCCATAAGTGTTGGTCCTCACCTTCTACCTCATTTGAGGCAGGGTCTCTCGTTCTTCACTGCTGAACCATGAGCTTCCTGGAGATTTGCCCATCTCTGCCTTCCATCTCACTGTAGGCACGCTAGGATTATAGATGCTCATGCACCGCAGGGTTCAAGTTCTACATGGGTTCTAGGGATCCAAACTCAGGTATCCATTGAGTCATCTTCCCGGCCCTGTTGTTGCTACTTCCATGTTCTTTGAGATGACATTCAAAGAACGAATTGAATAAGACTGGTGAGATTATAGAGAAATGAAACATCCATGCATTTAAACTTTTTGCAAAACATTTTATCAATTTAGTTTTGACCTAAAGACTGGGGTTCTTTTCCTCATTAGATAGGGCCAAGGGGCTAGCCTGGTATTTCGAATGGCATACACAAAATTGCATATAGATACAAAAATGTTAGTGCTAGGTTTTGGAAATGGGCATTTCCAAATGTTAGGAATATTAGAATACCATGGCTAGTTTATCATTGCCTTTTCTAATCTGAATACGTTCTTATTAGCTACACTGCCTTCACTAGAAAAGAAAATCAAATCAATTGCTGTCATTCTTCTCAGACTAAGGAAGATGATTGGCTTTCGAATGCCCAGGCTCACAAATACATCTCACTGAAAGGAATTGCCTTCCCATCATTTATGAGAGGGAGCATGTGAGGAGTTTGCTTCTCCAATTCCTTAGAAGATTCATGAGTGGCTTATGAATGTATATTATGGGCAACAGCTGTATCTTATAAAGATGATTTAAAAATAAACTATAATTGTTATGCCTGGCTCTTGGCCAAAGCAACAGAATCTAAGTGTGATTGATGGCAGAAGCTGGCTTTCCATCATTGCACAGCAGGTGCTTTTGAGGTTTGGTTATTTTTTGCTTGAATGAAAAAAAAAGAAAGACAACTAGGGTTATGAACTTGATAAAAGCCTATGCCCTGCAGTGATATACATGGAAAGATGTAAAACTTCGGGTCATGGAGGGAACAAAGTATTTGCTTGTGTGGATTGCTAAGTGACGCTTGTCACTGCTGCCTCATCCCCCATCTTGAGGTTTATTTCATAGATTCAGGGTTCTTTGAGAGATCTCAAAGAAAAAAATAGCAAACTATTTCCCATGAAACTCACTCCAGTCAGGGTCCCAGGGTAGAAACCAGAAAATAAGTTTACAAAGAGGTGGGAGCCATGCACATGTGAAGCTTACATCTTTGCACTCATAGCACCATGGGAAATATAAAGGGGGATGATTGTTTGTTGACACATGCCCACTATGTTGCTTTTGGGCAGGAAACCCTTGAGTTTAGCCTGTGCCACAAAATAGTTGTTGCAGTTACCTTCTCACTGCTGGGACAAACACCTGTCCAGAAGCAGCTTATGGGAGAAAAGGATTTATTTCAGGCTTATAGATTCCAGGGAAAGCTTCATCATGGTGAAAAGCTGGCTCGCTTCAGCATCCATCACAGAGAGACCACAGCTAGCACCAGCTAATGACTTACTCAAGGCTGTAACATTAGTGTCGGAGTCAAGTTTTGATATCTCATGATGCAATTTCACTTCCATCGTGGGGTTTCTCAAATCAGTCAGTGTGTATTTGCATATTGCTGATGACTTGCAAGACTGTGCTTTTAACTAAATAGCTGTTTACTATGCGGGAAGATTTTTCTCCTTTAAATGATATCACTTATCTGGAGTAGAGAGGAAGGGAACTGTATCTAAGGTTGGCAGTGCTATGTGAGGAGCTGTGGGTTTACAACAATATAGAGATTTTTTTTTTATAAATCAACAAGATTCTGGGCTGGGCATTTTGCTCATGCCTAGTATTGAAGAAGCTGAGGTAGGAGGATCATCATGAGTCTGAGGGCAGCCTGGATTATAGAGTGAGTTCCAAGTCTGCCTGGCCTACAGTGAGACCCTGCCTCAATATCAACAAAGACCAAATAATAATGGCAAACCCCTAATAAATGTAAATCTTGCACTTCCCAAGTATGTTTGATATTTTTCTGGTGGTATGCTTTTCTATCACTGTGGTGATGAAATCCACAATTCTCTGTGTTTGTAGAGGGTGTGTTAGTTACTTTTCTCACTGAAGATTTGTTTTGGCTCACGGTTTCTGTCCAGCAGAGCGGGGAAGGATGAAGGAGTTCACAGTGCTGGGAGCATAGTGGAGGTAGGACTCTGCAATCTGGTTGATCTGGAAACAGAGGACGTGAGTGCCAACACCACTTTCAAGGCCTGCTCTCGATAAACAGTGCCACCAGTTAGACACCAAGTGTTCAAACACACGCATCTGTGGAGGACTTTTCACCTTCAAATCATGACAGAGGGAATATTTTATTCATTTTCCAGAATCCATAAATGTGCATAGTGTTTAAATAAACTATTTCTATACTTAAAATTATATTAATCAAAATAATTCTATTGATATTTCTTCTAACTATCTTGGATATCAGCTTTGTTCTCCCAATCCGAACAAAAATTAAAGGAAAAGCATGTGATATGATATGATTTCTTTTCAGTTCATAATTCCTTTTTATTATATGTTACTTCCATGCAATAATACTAATTCTTTCTCGCTTATGAATAACATTAAGCTATTTGTTTTCTATGTTCTCATTAAGGCTTTGCCAGCTTATTATCTTAAACTCTATGTTCTCATTGGCAGATTAGTTCATATGACTGTGGGTTTCCACCAACAAGGGAGAAACATTTTTGGGGGTCTCTTTAGAAGTCTTTTATTGATAAACACAGTAAAATTTTTTACTCTTTCTGTTGTGAGAGAGTAAAATAATTTATTGATTCAAAAATCTGGTAATTCTGTTTTCTGGTTCAGTTGTTCTGTTCATTTCAAAATATTATTTCGGGGGATTCTTCATCCAACTGTCTCTTGTCTTTGAGGATTTTCAATTTTATAATGGACCACAAAGTTTGAAGGTGTTTTTCTCATGATTTTATTGAAAACAGTGAAAATTGGAATAAACCTGAGGCAGTGTAAGTAAACTGACAAAGGTGAAAGCTTTTTTTTTAAATTAAAAAATCAGTAAAATTGCTGCTGCTCAGTTATTAATTTACTTGGATTACAAATACATAAAATTGGTTGAAGATAGGATAAACGAATGGGGAAGGATAGCTAATGGAAGGCTGACCACCGCAAACAGCTCAGCCACGCCATGGGCCAGGAGCATGGTCTTGGGGAAATTCTCATTCAGAGAAAACATCAATTATGCCTCAATCATTTTGATTATAGAAAATTATTATCCTTTTATATCCTCCTGCTGGATAATAATTCTGAAAGCTTGGACTGAATGTAATTTTGCTTGTTTTAGAAGAATATGAAAAATAAACTTTTGTAGAATGAACCAAATTCATGTAAGATGATGGGTCTATTCAAAGGTCCCTTCTTAAGTAGGACATGGTGGCATAGCTGTGATTCCAGAACTTGAAAGGTGGAGGTAGGAGGATCAGGAACCCAAGGATAGCCTTGGCTACATAGTGAATCTGAGGCTCTATGAGACCCATCCCTCTCCCCCAAAAATAGAGATAAAATAAAAATCCTTTCATTGCTGTGCTTGAAAATCTTGGAATGAAAGTTTTAGAAGAGACAGATGATAAGTTATGAGGATTTTCCCAAGTAGATTGGCAGCTAAACTACAGGGTTCTAATTTGTAATGAGTGTAGAAATAAAAAATATATATATTATAGGGACTGAAGCGATGGCTCTGTGAGTGAAAGTCCTTATCGTACAAGCATGAGAACCCAAGATCAGTCCTCGGTATCCATGTAAAAAACAAGATGCCAGCATGGCCATGTGTTGTAGTCAGATACACGTTGCTGGGATGAACATCCAACCCAGGCACAGTTTAGCGGAGGAAGGAATTTATTTCAAGCTTACAGATCCAGGAGAAGTTTCATCAATGGCAGAAGAAGCTGCTTCCATACATCTAAGCAGAGAGAAACAACCAAATAGCCAGCAAACCCCAAAAGCAGCAAGCACAAAGAGGATCCCCCTAGCCTGATCTCAGACTTCTCTATTACACCTTTGGGCTGGAATTCAGATTGTCCACAGTGATGCTTTAGGGGCTGGACTCCAGGATCCCCCACCCACTCTAACAGAACACCTGAGTCTATGGGTGACATACATTCAAACTACTACACCACGTATGCCTGTAACTCCAATTCAGAGGTGGGTGGAGACAGGAGGATCGCTGACACTGTCACTTGTTGGTCAGCCAGTCTCATAGAAAAGCAGCAAGCTCCAGGCTCAGTGAGAGACATTCTGTCACAGAAACTCAACACTTGACATCCTGACCTCCACATGTGTGTGCATGCATGCACCTGTACACACATGTATGCTCCACACATACACTAAACACACACGTCAAAAGAAAGTAGAGTGCTAAACCAAAGTAGTAGGTTAGGTGATTCTGGTAGGGGTGACAATTAGGGTGACTTTATGTTTTATATTATAAGGGCACTTTGTACTTCATTGAATAGGAAGGAAACTGAATGTTTATATGGTAAGTAGCTCAGCACATGGCTAATGCTTTGTTTGTTCTGAGTTAGCCTTCCATCTAGATATTCAAACTGCTGTGGCTCAGGAGAGCTAGGAGGGGTCCTGAAGTGCCACAGGCAAACACCCTCCAGGGTAATCAGGCTTTGGAGTAGAGAACCAAGAGAGTGACTGGTGGCATTTCTGAGGACCCATGGGTGTCCCAGATACCCTCCTCTGCTTCTTGCATTACACCATGCCCGTTGGATATGGACATCTTGCCTTGATGTTAATTTTCACATATGTTAATTATATGTGTAATAATGCAGAACTGTATATAGCATGTGTATGAGCATTTAAAAAGTCTGTGAAAAGAGTTGGGAGATGGCTTAGTGGGTAAGTGCTTGCCATGCAAGCATGCAGACCTGAGTTCAGATCCCCAGCATCCACATAAATGCCAGTGTGATGGTGTGTACCTGTAAATCCAGCACTGGAAAGGGAGACGGGAGGGTCTCGGGTGTTGCTGTTTACCTAGTTCCACTGAATTGGTAAGCTTGAGGTTCAATGAGACCCCTGTTTCAAAAACTAAAGTAGAGAGCAATTGAGGAAGATCCTTGGGCCTCCACACACAAACACACATGTGCACGCACTTCTCCTCCCACACACTGTCTACACGTGCCAGAACATCTGAAAAGTTGAGAAGAGCCTGTGATCATTTCCATGAAACAAAAACAAGAATGTGAGGCTATACAAGGACTAGTATATTTTCCTCAAACAAAAGCATATATTAAATCATTCATTCTAGCTACTCTGCCCACACATAAACTGGGCTGATCTACCCAGATAACAAAGACAGTCAGCAAGGTGAATTGGCTGCACAAGAAGAGGCTCCCTTCTAGGCTACCAGCTTGTTACATTGCCACCATAATAATGACCTTTTCCTGTTGTTTTAAGACACCGAGCTGATGGTAACTTGTTATAACAAGAGTGGGAAACTAATAGGACCATTCAAAGAAAATATTTCTTAATGCAGAAAAAAATAGATGAGAATCTTTTCAGAAATTACAACCTTAGTCTTTAATCTTACTGACATATACATGAATGCAACTTTAAAGCTAGCTAATGTGCATTTTCAAAATGAGTCATTGAAGAATCACTCATGTATAGCTATATTTTCTTCTGAGAACAGAATTGCAAAAATCATGGCATTCTGCATAATTCACATGGAACACTGTGTAAATGATTGATTGACTATTTCTATAGATGAGCTCTCTAATAGGCCACCAAAAATAGAAGAGTTCCTATGTGACAATCATTATTAATATATGCCGGGAAAAATAATAATCTCAATTTCTAGTTGTGTTACCATGTTTCTGTAGAAATCTTGACTACCAGCTGGTGGGTTCTTCTTTGCTGCCTGATAAGGAATTAGGAAGTGGGAAGACAGATACAGCATAGTGGAAAAGAATTTATTGACAGATATGCCAGAAAAATCTTTCTGGGACACAGGGAGGGGACCCCACAGGTTGCCCAGGAAAGATATGGGGTTTTATCATTTACTCCCCCACCCTTGGATTGGTCCTGTGGAGTGCAGGATTCACTTTCTAGTTGTTTCTAGGCCCACAACTGGATCCCCTGCCTCCGTCCATGGTGTGGAGGGGAGCTCTGGATACCACCCTCTCTTGTCAGGGAGATTTTCCCTTACTGGAATGAAACCACAGAATGAGTGGGGAAAGGGGTGATCCGAGCCCTTGGGGAGACCCAGGGCCAGCAGCTAGAGCCTCCCAGATTGTGTGTGGGGAAGATAGGAGACCTGGAACTGACTGAGGTCTTAGTGGTCATCCAGCCCTCTCAGAGTACCTGCCATCTTGGAGCACCCAAGAATTAGTGGTCATTGGTCTCAGAGCAAAGGCAATCAATATGAAGATAACAGTACAGCGTCTAGGGTCCTGATACATGCAATGGATATGAATTCCCAAGGCATTTGGTGGTTGTGAGCACCTAATGAAATTGTGTAAATTAATAGCCTGATCCTGGTATATAATAGGTGCTCACTAAATAATAGGTGCCAGTATTAAAATCTATTTTCTGTCCTTTATTAATCGGCGCAGTGTCAGGACAGCCCTTTGCTGTGGCTCGAGTGGAAAGGTGTGGTCATAGTGTCTAGTATTAATAGTTTATTCTTCCTTCCATCCTTTCATTTTCTTCATAGGCCCTAAACTTACCCAACATTATGTTTTTGTGTCAGGGTTATTGTTTTGTGTTATTCCTTCCATAACAGAAGCAACAGATTATATGTAAAATATAAACACATTTATTACATTTTTATATATGTATATATACATATTTATGATATATACACAGTGATATGTGCTACAGGGAATTTGGCTCATGTGATGATGGGGCTGAGAAATCTTTCATCTATCTCTGCAAGCTGAGACCCAGAACAATTTGATTTAAATTCCTGTCCAAGTCCAAAAGCCTGAGAAACAGGGGCATAGAGTTACCAAACGTCAACCCTGAACATTTGGATAGTTGGACTGAGCAAGATCACCTTTGCTCATGTGTGGGCATCATCCAAGCCCTTGAGGGCCCAAAGGGGAGGAAAGACAGAGAAATCATGACCATGTTCTGCACTTGAGCCTTCTTTGCACGTGACTCTCAGGCCTTCCAACTTGGTTGAGATTAACTCTGTGGGCTCTCATTGTCCTTAGACCTTCAGATTTGGGTAATGCCACTGGACAAAGCCCCTAACTTTGGGGTCTCCAGTTCAAAGAAGAGCAGCTGCAGAGATGCCCAGGCTCCCGAATTATGCAATGTTCTATTGACATGCGTATGCGTATGGCACATTACCTATGCCTCTTCCTGTTTTTTTTTTCTCTTGAGATCCCAAATGTGTGGTCCAAATCACTTCCCTCTATTTGCTCTCCAAGTCTTACAGACACTCTCTTGGCACCCAGCATCAAAAAAAGGTAAACTGTTGCTTGCCCTATTGGCTAACCTGCCCCAGGCAAGATACGCAACAAATGTGTGTCAGACACTCACGACTGGTCCTCAGGTGGGGTCAGGGATATCTACCAATGTTTCAGGGAGACAGAAGGACAGGGAGGAGCTGGAGAAATGATGCAGTGAGTAATATACTTCCAGTATAAGCATGAGGACCTGACTTCAGATCCCTGGCACACACTGAAAATCCAGGTGTGCACACTTGTAAGCCCAGCTGGGGAGATAGGGTCCCTGGGGCTGACTGTCTAGTTGGTCCAGTCAAATTGAACCCAGAGCTCTGGGTTTCAGAAAGAGGCTTATTTCAAACATTAAGGTAGAGAGCAGTTGGGAAAGATACCTGACATCAACCTCTGGCCACCACATGCACATACATGAACATGCATACACACATGAAGGCACACCAGACAGATGCAAAGGACCTGGGAAAGATGTGCTCTTACACCCTCTGAGACTTTGCAAGTACTTTCATACATGATTTTGCTTATTCCTCTTACTAACCTTTGAAGATAGCATGGAGGCTGAGACTCGGGGCCACAAAGCAGTGGCCTGAGTGTCACAGCGCACAGGTTGTCATCTCATCCACGTGTACATGAGAATAGCAAGGCTATGGCCTAAGGAGCCACAAGAAAAGTTAACATCACTTGCATTCATTTATGGAAAGCCAACATTTAACATTTAAATGCTAGGGAAAATGTGATTGAAGTGTTAACCCATCTGTGGAGATGAAAAATAACATGTGTTACTAGCAGATTATTTAGTAAATCCATGTGGTTTATTTTTGGTAAGTAAGTATTTCAAATGTCATTATACAAGAGTAACGATCAGGTCAAGTTTTATGATTCTTATCCAATTCCCAGTGTATGAACACATTTTAAAATTTGCATTTATTTGTGGGCAGAGAGAGAGAGAGAGGAGGGAGAAAGATGAGAGAGAGAAAGAGAGAGAGAGAGAGAATAGGCACACCAAGGCCTCTTGTCCTTGCAAACTAATTCCAGATGCATGCCCCACTTTGCATCTGGCTTTATATGAGTATTGGGTAATGGAAGCTGAGCCAGTAGGCTTTGCAAGCAAGCACCTTAAATCACAGAGCCATCTCCCCAGCCCACTGACACAATTTTGACAGGCATTTTTGACTAATTAGGATGGGTAATAGTTTTGTTTTTAAGATTTTAATTGATACACAAAGTGGAAACTACTGAAAGAAAACCTGATTACTTCTCCAGGTCCAGGTTACCACCTCCATAACCTCTGTCTTACATTTTGGCCAGTCGCTATTTAAAATAGTCAGTTCATGTTGTTTTCCTACTTCACTGAAACTCCTCAAAGATGCAAGCTTGGGAAGAGAACAGAACTTTTTCAGTGATAATGTGCACAATATATATTCCAATCACTGTGTGTGTGCATGTTTGTATGTCTGTGGACATGTATGTAGGTGTGCACCCATGTGTATACCTGTGTGTACATGTGCATGTGGGGGCCAGAGGTTAACACTGGCTGTCTTTCTCAGTCACTTTTCCACCTTCTATTTACACAGCGTCTCTCCCTGAACCCAGGGCATCCCAATATTGTTAATCTAGCTACTCGATTTACCCCAGGCATCTACCTGTCTCCACCTCCCTGGGCTGGGATTACAGGCATGCACCACAATGTCTGGAATTTTTTGTGGGTGCTGGGGATTGAACTCAGGTCCTCAGGCCTGCATAGCATGCACTGTACAGACTAGGCCATCTCGCACATCATCAATTATTTTTTTTAGAAAGAGTATTTCAGGGGGCTGAAGAGATGGCTCAACAGTTAAGGCTTGCAAAGCCTAATGACTTGGGTCTGATTCCCCAATACCCATATAAAGCCAGATGCACAAAGTGGCACATACATCTGGAGTTTGTTTACAGGGACTGAATCTCTCTCTCTCTCTCTCTCTCTCTCTCTCTCTCTCTCTCTCTCTCCTTGCAAATAAATAAATAAAAATATTTTTAGCCCAGGCTGGCCTCGAACTCCTGATCCTCTTCAGCAATATCCTATCGGAGTTTGCCACCACAACTGGTAATAAAAATATTTGTAAAAGAAAGGGTATTTCAGGCACTGGTTAGGTCCTGCTAGGTTGATCTAGTGCATAATATGTAGGTAACATGACCCATAAAGCTGGAGACTTTACAGAGAACCCAGATACTCCAAACTTGCCAAATTCCAGCCTTCTGCAGCCCTAATGAAGTGTGTCACAGATACTTCAGCAAAATCCTCACAGATCTTTATTAGGCAATTAGGCTGCAGAGGCCACCTGTCTTAACAAGTTCTTACTTCTAAAAGAATAATTAGCTTCCAGTTAAATTCTTTTGACCTATGACTATCTCTTAA
Source organism: Zapus hudsonius (assembly GCA_004024765.1). NCBI lineage: Eukaryota > Metazoa > Chordata > Mammalia > Rodentia > Dipodidae > Zapus > Zapus hudsonius. The sequence goes on from PVHP010019705.1 coordinate 29,983, forward strand.
TGAAGAAAATTATGCAAGTCTTATTGGGCTGAGTTTTGTCCTAAACTAAAATTCACATGTTGCAATCCTAATTCCTAGAGCCTCAAAATCTGGTGGTATTTGACAAGAATCTTTAAAGAGGTAATGAGGTGTATGGTGGGCCCTGCTCATCTTGAAGGCTATCCCACTTAGAGGAGATCAGGACAAAGATGTAGCCCAGGAAGATGTGAGAAGACAGGGAAAATCTCCAAGCCAGGGAGTCAAGTTTTGGAACAAAGCAGCCATGTCTCAGGAGTTGGATCACAGACTTTTGCCTCCCAGAATTGTAAGAACAGAAGTTTTTGTTGCTTAATCAACTCAGCCTGTGGTACTTTGTTATGGGAGGCCGAGCAAAGTAATAGAACCAGCTTATAAGGGTTTCTACTCAGCTCTCTTGACCCATAAATAAGTTAAAGGAGATCCACATATCCTTCTAACATCTTTTCTAATTTAGAATCCTGTCATTGTGGTCTAAGGTAGGTACTACCTAGAACCATCAGTGTTACAGGAACAGATCAGATCAGCAGATATCCATTGAGATTCCCAGGTGCTTGTGTCCAGGACAAAGAATTCCATCAGGGAAACAGGGTTGGTAAGAGAAATAGAGACCGTTCTTTAAGAAAGAGAAGGGCACTCTTGAGAAAGAGTGAGTTGTGAGCTGGGAAAAGTCATATGCTCAAAACCTGCCCCTAATAGAGCTCCTGCTTTTGGTAAATTATTTACCAGGACTCACCTTCTGCATTCCCGGAGCTCGGGATTGCTTTGCACATGCTCTACTGTTACATGTAGTCTAGGTGAGGCAGGATTTCTAGTCCTCCATCAAAGGACATCTTTCATATGTTGGTCTTGATGCCTCCTGACACTCCTGTCACAGCAGCTTTAAAGAATGCTTCTCTTGGGCTGGAAAGATAGCTAAGAGGTTAAGGTGACCAACCTGAGTTCAATTCCCCAGTGTCCACATGAAGCCAGATGCGCAAAGTAGTGCATTCATCTGGAGTTCATTTGCAGTGGCTAGAGGCCCTGGAACCCCCCCCCCTCTCTCTCTCTCTCTCTCTCTCTCTCTCATCTCTGCTTACAAATAAATAAATAAAAATATATACATATCTGGGTCCGTGGGTTACTTAGGGGGTTGCAGCGCGCATCAACTCCCCGTTCACCCACGGGAGCTGGGTGAGCAGTGGTTTGGAATAGCTGTGAGCCGAACGAGAGATGAGACTCTCGGGAGAACGTGGCAGTGGGCAGTTCTCATTTTATTGGTAGATAACAGTTATTTATATAGGGAAAAGTCAGAGGTAGAAGCATAGGAAGCAAGATCTGTGGGCATCTCATGAGTTTGATTGGTAGGGGCCAGTATCCTAATTTACATAGATAAATTGAGGGGGCTACGTGACTCTATACATGGATAGAATGGTGATGTTAGCAGAGGAAATGAAACCTTATTGTTTAGGTTTGTTATTTGCAATTAGAATAA